>NQII01007859.1:0-41884 GCA_002778355.1 Clitarchus hookeri | reverse complement strand
GGGGGTGAATTCTTCGGGGTTTGCAGGTAGCAGATCTGGAAGATTTCTAGAGGCTGTTAGTTTTTCATGAGGAAGATGGTAAAGCAGGGAGCTTTATCAAAAGCTGTGATAAAGCGAGCTGCTAAGCGTATGAACAACTGGCGTTCTTGGGGCACGTTTGGCTTTATATAAGACTGTCCAGCGCATCCTTCGCTATCCTTCAGCAGGGTTACTCCTCCCTTCGTGGCCGGCGCAGCCCTTGCTGCTCTCTCTCAGGAAGAAATGAAGTAGGGTAGTTACCCATGTGCGGGTGATATTTGGTGCTTACTTAGGTGCAACGCCCAGTTTCACTTGGTTTCCTTGGCAGGGGCGATTACTTACGTGTGCGTCTGGCATAGTGGGTAGTTGAGGCTCGTCCTCAGTTTCCTTGGTTGTCCCAGGTTGGGAGAATGCCTGCCGGCTCTCGAGGCAAGCATACTCGGGGTTCGATACTCCGTTTGGGTGCTGTGTCGCTGCACGGGATGAGTTGGTAGTCAAAAAAGAAGATATGCCTATTATGCATCACACGTCACCACAAATGTTTGATTGGGTTCATATCTGGGCTACTTGGGAGCCAGGGCATTAATGTAAATTCATTGTGATGTTTCTCATACCAGTCCTTCTCAATCCTGGTAGTGTGGCATGGCTCATTGTCCTGCTGGAAGTGGTCATTGCCAGGAGGAAACCACAACNGTCCTTCTCAATCCTGGTAGTGTGGCATGGCTCATTGTCCTGCTGGAAGTGGTCATTGCCAGGAGGAAACCACAACGCATCACATCTGCTTCCAGACCGTTTCCACCTAACAGTCCACCCGGGTACCATACCCTCCAATGGCAATGAGCGTACACATGCTCGACGGTCAATTTGATTAACCAGGAATCTGGATTCATTGGGCCAGGTGACCATTCTCCAATCATCCACAGTCCAGTGTTGATTGTGTCCACCTGCATTGCTTCTTAGGACGTGCAGTCAGCATGGGGGTANCTCCAATCATCCACAGTCCAGTGTTGATTGTGTCCACCTGCATTGCTTCTTAGGACGTGCAGTCAGCATGGGGGTAAGAGTGGGTCAATTTTGCAGTTTTATCTGCAGCAGTGTTTGATGGACATGAGTTGTGAAACATTGTCCTGGTCACCGCTGTTTTACCTGTGTAGCAATTTCTCAAATTATTGTTCTGCAGTTTCTCTGAACAATCCAAAACAGTCTGCACTGCCCTCTGGCACCACTTTTGATAAGTGCTCGCAACAGCAACCAATATGACAGGCTATTTCAGAGATGCTGGTACCAAAGGCGCCATGCCATCAAAAACTGACCTCTAATTGGCAGGATGAACCCAAGCAAAGTTTTCATTCTTGATCATCTCAACTAAAGGTGACCTTCTCCAAGACCCCACTTCAAGGAAGCAGTATCCATGGGTTTGTGTGTCTCGTATAGCTGTGGCTTACGAAAACTGGTGTCGTAGATAAGCACCAATTGTTAGCAGCAGAACTAGGTTTCCAGTTTGCAACCCTGTGCACCACTACCCTACAACTACCATGCTATCTTGTACTTACGTACTACTACCCTCAGCATGAAGTCTGTACAACCTCTCTGTCACAGACACACAGCATGTGAACTGGACCAAACCATTCAAGTAGTTAGAACTGATGGCAACTCAAGTGTGGGTTGTTACAGTCAGCCCATCCGTAGTGAACCTCCATACCTTTCTCATGAGCTGCGACTAAAAAAAAGGTGCTAGCAGAAGGGACACTGCACCCTGGTGAGACTATGGCAGTGTCCCAATTTGCAGAGAGAGTGCTCTTTCACCCACGCTTGACGTCACGAAGAGTCCTCTCTGCTGTCGCAACTGGGATCACAGAACACGAGGAGGAGGGTGAACGACGATGTTCACTTGCTGCTCGCACCCTCTCTGGCAGACATGTTTTCAAATCTAACCTTGAATATTCAGAAACATATGTTTTTGTTTCTACAGCAGTGTTGGAAATATTTTACTAACTTACATTACTATCAAGTAATCTGCTTTGCACATAATANTTTTTGTTTCTACAGCAGTGTTGGAAATATTTTACTAACTTACATTACTATCAAGTAATCTGCTTTGCACATAATAATAGAGTTTATCATCTTAAAATATGGAAAATTAAAATAAGTCTCTATTAAAAAAAAAAGTAAATTTATTTGAGGAAAGTGAAAGGCGGGCAGTGTTTTATTTTTAACTATTTATTACCCTTTCTGTCAGATAAATAATGCCAAAGGTTTACAGAAGGCATCAATCTCAATTCGCTGGAGTGAGCCAGGGAGAGTGAGCACAGTTTCAAGTTGGGACACGGCCTATATCTCGATGTCTTTTTATACCATCCAGGCAGAATGAGACAACCACTATCAGTCTGGTTCCTAAGGATCAAGGATTGGGCTTATGGTCTGTTTGATGCTTAAGTATTACCTTAATAGTAAGAATGATGGACATTAAGAACTAGTCTTGTAACCACAAATTAAAAGGGGAAGCTGGAGAATGAAGTGATGTTTGTGCAAACAATTCATTCATATTTCATTCTGTTTATTACATAAATAAAGAAAATACATTTTAAATAGTGGGATACTTACATCAAACCGCAGTAATAGTACAAACTTATACAGTATTAATATTAATCCATTTCTGTAACAAGATTTATGGGGAAACAACAAACAATGTTGTACATTGTCAGTTAACTGAACATTGCTTCCTTTATGACTAATGGCTTTACTATTGTACTTAGTAACTCAATAATCTTGTGGTTAACTTTAATGTAAAGCCCCACTATCCTGCACATATTGCTTCTGTCGATTTCACACAGAAAAATCTTATGAAAAATTGTTGTGTGGATAGTTACATAATTCATACAGGATAAAATGCATTTATAAGTACAAACAAAAAAATAATTAAATTAAATTTTTTTTTACAAACTTTGGTGATATAATTCTAGCATGTTGGGTGACCATAGAAAGATGTGAAAGCAGTTGAAATTTTTTTACACTTATCTACAATGTACAATCTGCTTGTGGAAACTACAATAACATAAAATAATGTATACAAATGTGTAAAACACTGTGTAGGCAAACTACAATGTAGCAACATGCTAAATTTTTGCAAAACCACCTAACACAATGCATTTTTACAAAGTTACAATAAGTTCGCACTTGTAATACTTCATTAACAGAGTTTTAGAATATGACAAATCAGGCCTGGTTCACAACTGAGTGTACAAAATTGGATAATTCAAACTTTGGAAGTAATATATCTCGTTATATACGATGTCATAACAGTCTGCAAAATTAACGCAAGTCTGTAAGGCAGCGGGCAAACCTGAGGAAATAGTTACCACACATCACAAGATGCAAAAATAACAAGTTTGATGGGGAATGATGGTGTTAGTTCCCCATGGCTCCCTCCTGCCTTACATTCATTTCACACACTGTGGTGGCACGCTCAATATGAGCATGGAAGTGGCCCATGATGCATGGCTGCACAAAGGTTTAGATAAGCATGTTGCTGGTAAAAAAATGAAGGGAGAAGATTAGTAAGATTGTGTAGAATGAAGATAATGTTGCAACAATGAGAGAAATTTAAAATGAAAAATAATAATTATGTGATGTAAAAAGCTTCAGTGAATACACCAATGACAAATGAAGCAAGGAATGGTGGAGGGCTAGATGATAATGAGCTCTGAATGAAGTGACCTAAGATTAAGTTTAGAACTGGAATACAAAAGCATATTTGCGCCTTACACTCAACTGTGAACATGGCTTTACTGAAGGTACAACAAACGAAAGGTAAAGGTAATGAACATCCTCTCATTGCCAAATTCAACTGGTCAGATGGTCAAAATATTAATATTAGGTATGAGATTCTACTGCACCATTAAAGTTCTTCAAATGGTAAGATTTCAACAATACAATTTTTTGTTTAACTCTAGAAACTATTATATTTATAATGACAGTTTAATGAATTAAACATGAAAATAATAATACAAATAAAAGTTTAAAAAGAAAATAATATTGAGAAGTTTATACTATGGCAGGATTTACAATAGCCTGTCACGTCCGTCCATCATCCGCCAGTCCGTCATACATTCAGCAGTCTCCGTATGATTCTACAATATCTTTACACTTAAACATGTGACATTGTCCTTTCCAGTTGTTGAAAGATCTCAGTACTGTGCACAAATGTCACGTGTATTTCATTTCTGCTCCCGCCCTTTTCTCAAGCTTTCAGAAAATTAAAATAAGTACCACATTTACTTTTAATTTTACATGACATACAAATTTTAATCCTGTCAATAGTACATACAAAAAAACATAAAGAGGAATTTGTGTGTGGAAGAGAACTTTTCAAACTGTCATGAAAGTTTGGTGCAGATTACCGTCAGCTGCTCTAAATAAACACCTTGTACAAGCTGGGCTTTCTGTACAGTGCAACCTATTCAACTGCACTGTCGTGACAGAAACTGGGTCACAGTAGTTTGAATAACTCAATCAACTCGTGAGTTGTAGGCCTCTGTGTGGTACGTGTGTGAGAATAGATGATCAATAGCACTATGCAACTACTTTCACAGATTTCTGTCTTCTTACACACAGCTTCAAGTGCGACTGTGCTCAAGCACAGAGCCCGTTCACAAAACTTCCGACCTCTCTCGGTGGGTGAAATACAGTTCTTGCATTCAATTAAACTAGTTTTCAAGCCAACATTACACAAACTGACTGTGCTGTGAAAGGACTGTAAACTGAAAAGACCAGCGAGTACAATTTAAATTTCACACAGTATTTCTCATGTGTTCTGGGAGAAAAAAAAACTGTTTTAATAATAAATATAATTCCTTAACACAGTAGGTAAAGCCTACAACTTATGAACTTTCTAAAGTGTTTACAAACTACTTTTGGAGTAAAAAATAGGTGTTTTTTTTCCTTAAAGCTACTTTGTAATATGGACAAGAATAATAAACCACGTGGAGCGCTGCTTGATAGTCCATAACTTAAATGTCTTCCTACAAAAAAATTTGATGAACTTATTTTGGGGTTAAACATTAATACCCTCCCCATTTGGTACAAAAGTGGCATGTATGAGCTCCAAATTTTGACATTTTTCCAGCTCTACAGTTATATTTCCTCAGAAACAAACACGTTGTTTGAATAACAATGCCAGAAGTATTTGGGCAAGATAAATTTTATGTTGTTACCTATAAAAAAATATGTGTGGCTTTGATCAGTATGGCTATCAGGAACCATATTGCAAGCATAGTAACTCATTATCATATATACACACACTCATGAACGTCACTTAAATAATGGAATATAGATCAGAGATCTTATAATTAGGTAATATTATTTATGATCTTACTCTCTNCTCATGAACGTCACTTAAATAATGGAATATAGATCAGAGATCTTATAATTAGGTAATATTATTTATGATCTTACTCTCTTAAATGCAAACAAAAAAAAAACTACAAACGGCATTCAGAAGGCAAAATTTAACATCAGATTGATATAAATTTAACATACAAAGTTCATATCAATTTTTTTCCACTCTTAACGTATATATATATAAATTTTAACACACTGTGTAGGTACATAAACACTTCTTGTCTTTGTTAGCAATAAATGTCTTTATTGCTCATCACAAAACACATCCACGAGGGAAATTAATTATTCAGTAGGAGAGCAGCACTCTTCCTAAATTAAGTTTTTTCCTACGACATCAGACATTGCCAATAAACTCTATCACAACAGTCGCACAAAAGAGTCAGACATGAAGCACAACGTGCCTCAATGTGAGTTTGTACACTTAACACAGTGTTCCAACAGCAAAGTCTATATTATCACAGAAGAGAGAGGGCACAAATAACTTCACCCTTTAGACCAATAACAGTCGCAAGCACTGGCACATCAAATGTCAACTGGTTTACATTCTCCATTCAGATGTATTCCTGAAACACACAAAGCTGTTTTTAATTGTTGAAGATGAAAGCAGCATTTCATTTGTCAGGTATGTCTAAACATTCATTCTCCACAACACAACCATTTTTCTATGAAATTTAGGTTCCTCTGTATTTAAATTTCTTTCACACAATACAGTTCCTTCATATTACTGAATATTAGCATGATTACAAATTATAATTTAAGAAAAATCTAAACTATCATTTTTGAAATACAAAGAACACGATATGACATGCAAAACTAAAACTTCAGTGTGACAGCATCAATATTATTCTAAAATTTTAACATTTGATTATTCATAACACAATTCATATTGCATTTCCACTTAAATTACTGTTAATGTTTCATTGCATACAGCCACATATATCACAGAGATAGAGAGTGTGTGTATGTGTGTGTCCAGGTGTGCAAAGTGCACATGCATGCACGTGTACATCTATTTGTGTCTGGTCACAAAAATGAGTTTGTCCGTACCTGAATCTCATTTAATGTAACGAGGAACACTTCATATTAGCCGTCTGCTGCAGTGACATAGTACATCTAAAATACAAGTCTACAAATTGGCTGTACTACATACTTGGTTAAGCTGCATAGTGACGTGAACCATGCGTCCACGTGTGCTCTCGTGACCACTTGCACCTCCGCAGTCACTTACTTACACCACCTAGCCGACACCGGGCCGAAGTGAAGACCCGGCCATTAGTACATCAGTATTGGTCGGCGAGAACGGAATACACCTGCCTCATTGTCATATACTACATGATTCAAGTGACAGTCTTGCTTTATTTACTTCAAGAGGCAACTCTTGGGGGAAAATAACAAGCGGTCCAACACGGTGTCCCCCCCGAATGCTACAGCAGTCAAGTGCTTCATCAATTGGAGGGAACATCTGCGAAGATCGCGCCGCGACGTCCTTTCCAATTATGTGACCCCAAGTGTGTGTAAACAGTGGGGGAATAAAATCTCGAAGCAAGTAAAAGCATAATATAGTAGCTCACCAATTAAATGTAATTTCTTTATTAAAATCTAAATTTGAGCGTGACTACCCACACCTCTTTTCAGGGATGGACCTGTCCAGCCCACCCAAGCTGGAGCACTTGAACTCGCCCATCAGCGAAGTCTACCGGAAACGGTATGGCACTTTTGAAAACAGTTATTTCATTCATTTTTATTATTTTCATTGTGTAAAAGTGTAATTGTGTGTTTCTTTCCAGCAGACTGCCTATCATGGCTCCAAAATTTTATTTCATATTTATAGTGCAGTGACATCCCCCGTGACGTCATAGAGATTTAATTAAACACGGGGATATCACCATTATGTAATTCACCGTGTAATTGCATTATGTAGCATTTTATTTAGTCTTAAGAGGATTTATGTTATTTTTCCAATTAATTTTGGCACCAACTTTGGCCACCATCAGCTGAAGCCTACGCCATGATTTTAGTCTGACTTCAGCACTCGGGCTGGCTGGCAGTACCGCGTAATCTTCACGTAATTTTCCTTTTTGTACAGCAATGGTCACCGGCAGACCATAGTGCCCGGTCCGATCAATTTGACACACATTAGCGTAAGTGCATATGTATGACAAGAGCATGTAAACATCTTAAACAACTGCGAGTGTTTTATTTGTTTTACCCCTGTGGGTACTTTAGGCACTATTGCAGCAGTAACAAGTGTAAGAAAGACATGCGAGGTGCCCTACAACCTCGTCAGCATAAAGAGAGTAACCACTAGGTATGTTAAATTACTGGTAAGTTCATCATCTCCAAACACCGCAGTTCGACAGAGTACTCCAGGGACTCGCAGGCTGTCGACCCTCATTAACTCATGTTCCTTGAGTTATGGTGCCGGGCAATTTCACCAGTTTTCACCTTAACCTGGTAAGCCAGGTAAGGTGGGAACACACATCAACATCCCTGGAACCCCTTACACGTCAATAGTTCTCCAAACTCTTCTGCATTACAACACAAGCTCTAGAAAACGTTTTCCTTTAGTTTTACGGCATAACATCACAAAAATGGCGGGGTAGTTAGAGATGTAACCAGTGGTTCGAACAAAGAAAGGTGGGTAAGCAAGTGACAATGGCCTGTGTTTATTGCAGGATATTCGCAAACTTCATGGACAAACTTGGAGGAGCAGGAAAGTGAAGGCTTGCAACCTAGCAACACAGTAATACGACGTACAGTTTGTGGACCAACAAGGAACAGGTAACAAGGTGTTTGTGGTGCACACCCTGCGCTTGCCGACAGTGGTCGGCTGCATGATACTGTTATAAACACTGGATGTGGAGGAACATATTTCATTAAATGCTACTAGCAATATCTGCAGGAGCACAAGACAGCTGGCTCGTCAGAACTAGGGTCATGCAATCGTGCAGACTATTCTTCACTGGAATACACTATATCCATATTACCTGAAACAGGTACAAGAACAAACACCAGCTGATTATTTCCCAAGTAAAGTGTTTTGCCATTGGTTAATTTTACAACCATTGCCAATGTGATATTTCTGTCATCTTTTCTGTTTCTGGCTGAAGCTACCTTCAGCAGTGGCAGAATAATTAACCTTGAAAAGCTCATGCATCGCTGGAGGGAAATGCTTATGGCATTATTGAATTCAGTTAACAAAAGTGATTTGTAATCTTGTGTTGGTATTCTTGACCCAATATCTGTGATTTCCCGGGCAAACCTTGTCTGTAATAATTCCTAAAGGAGGTACCACTGGCAGTACAAGATGTGGTTCATGCACAACTGTGCACCGGCCCATTTCAATCATACATTCTCTGGAAGATGAACAGGCCACAGTTGATCTGTAACATGGCCAACACAGTTGCCAGTATTGAATTCTTTTAACTTCTACCTCTGGATGTATGTGATGAGTGTGGTGTATGTCGCCGCCCGGCCTGAACCCGAGGGGGTGGCGGCCAAAGATTTCCGAAAGCGAACGAGGCACGCAGGAAACCTTCATCCGAGGGGAATTAATGCAGTGTACCCAACAAACGCCAGTTGTTCACGTAGCTCGCCTTAGTACAAGTTGTGCTAAGGCGAGTCCTCCTCAGTACTTTCCAAGACCTACCAGTTCTTCAGCCGACGACGCCTTCCCTACCACAGCAGCCGAAGAGTCGTCACAACTGCTTGACACTTGCTGTCAAGAGTCACCACACCCGACATGCACACCACACATGGTGCCCCTCTGTCCCTTCAGGACTACTAGCCACAATTAGAGTCCAGTTGTATTAACAACTACTTAATTGTAAGCTCTCGTCAGCTCTTCAAGCTGGGCTCCTCAAGCCGACAGGCATCTTTACCTGTCTTGCTCCTGTACGAAATCCGTTAAAGGTAGGAGTGAAGGTACCGTGTAGAGGTAGGAGGTAGTACGGGTCACAGTGTTTCTATTCTCTAGGGAATAAAACACATAGTCTAGCTAACTTCTGTCTTTCCTTGCTCTGTAGTGAACGTGTGCCTTTTCCCCAACCTGGTAGGCGTCACCCTCAAAGGGAGCAGCATGGGACTATGAATTGGCAACAGTTTCTGACTTAGCATAGGACTGTGTTCAGCCCCTAACCAGAACTGCAAGTATGTCACACACAGAACAAATTCCCAGTACGTAAAGATACCTGGTGCACAAGTACGGTAGAGCCCCAACCACTAGAAAGCCACACGATGAAGCCTCTGGGCCAACTAAGTCAGCTACCCCATTCCCTCCANTTCAGCCCCTAACCAGAACTGCAAGTATGTCACACACAGAACAAATTCGACGGTCACCCATACTGTGGACCCAGTACGTAAAGATACCTAGTGCACAAGTACGGTAGAGCCCCAACCACTAGAAAGCCACACGATGAAGCCTCTGGGCCAACTAAGTCCGCTACCCCATTCCCTCCACGTATAAACTTGCCGGAGGGAATGCCACACCTGATAAAGCTTGACCAAGGTACTTTTGGAGTACACTTTAGCTAGGGGTTTGTTGCCTGCCGCACTCTAAAGATGAACATTAGCACCTTTCCTATCCATGACGTTCGTTCACAGTAGAGGGAGCAGGAGGAACACCCGGACGACAGCTGCTATCCTTGCATCTCGCCACCCCCTAAGTAATCAACTTACACCAGGGGCAACCCCAAGAGTGGGGTACTCGCACTCGTGATAGAGTAATCTACAAGGTAGCTGGGAGCAAGGGGGCTTTTGTATGCTGATGGGCAGCGCGGCAGTGTCGTGCAAAGCAGAGCTCTCAACTGAATAGCGTAAGACTGTTGCGACTTGAAAAAGTCAGCTTTCTTCTTTTTATTAATACAGTAAAACTAAGCACGAATAAAAGAAAAATTAATTTTACACAAGACAGCTATTTTTTCTGGCTGATAGTGTTCGGGAGCTCGCCGACAGATGGCGTGGCAGGTCGTGTTGTGAGCCGAGCATGTTTCTTAACAGGTAGCTGCATGTTGGCCTGCCTCTTGATCCCGTCTGTTTAAAAGCTTACTTTTCTCCTATTACTGGCCCGAAACAAGAGTTTAAAATATATTTCGCAAAATTATTTGAAAAATAATTTTACAGTACTCTGCGATGTTTTTCTATGTTTTTAGAATTACACTCAAACCTCGTTCATAAGGCACCCTTTTCATACAGACACCTCATCCGTACAAACAGATTCTCAGGAACCATAAAAATTTGGCATTACAGAAAAATTTTGGTGAACCGTGAGTATCTGTACCATTGAGGTTTGACTGTAATATCAAGCATGTATGGATGGTATGGTGACTGGGGATATGACGTACTCCAAATGTTTGAAGTTGAATTTTTTTTTAATACAAACAGTTTTAATTTGCATTTAATTTTCAACACTTCTACATTACTACTATAGAACGAACTTTAGTTTGTAACACTAAGAATTTGTGTAACACTGATTTGTGACCACGTAAAATAAAATGTATTTATTAATCTAGAAACTCTTTCTTATCCGCGCATTTCCTGCTTGTTGGATGTGCGTCAGCAGTGGAGTCAGAATAGTCAACGTAATATTAATTTTCATTTGTTCCTGCATTAGTTAATACAGGATTTTATAAATGACGCGTTTGTTTCATATATGTCAAGTTGCCATTCACTGACTGTCATGATCTTGCCAAGTTTTAAGAGACGGAAAGTAGNCCTCTTGATCCCGTCTGTTTAAAAGCTTACTTTTCTCCTATTACTGGCCCGAAACAAGAGTTTAAAATATATTTCGTAAAAATTATTTGAAAAATAATTTAACAGTACTCTGCGATGTTTTTCTATGTTTTTAGAATTACACTCAAACCTCGTTCATAAGGCACCCTTTTCATACAGACACCTCATCCGTACAAACAGATTTTCAGGAACCATCAAAATTTGGCAGTACAGAAAAATTTTGGTGAACCGTGAGTATCTGTACGATTGAGGTTTGACTGTAATATCAAGCATGTATGGATGGTATGGTGACTGGGGATATGACTTACTCCAAATGTTTGAACAAACTCCCAATGTTTGAAGTTGAATTTTTTTTTAATACGAACCGTTTTAATTTGCATTTAATTTTCAACACTTCTACATTACTACTATAGAACAAACTTTAGTTTGTAACACTAACAACAGCTGATTTGTGACCACGTAAAATAAAATGTATTTATTAATCTAGAAACTCTTTCTTATCCGCGTATTTCCTGCTTGTTGGATGTGCGTCGGCAGTGGAGTCAGAATAGTCAACGTAATATTAATTTTCATTTGTTCCTGCATTAGTTAATACAGGATTTTATAAATGACANATATTAATTTTCATTTGTTCCTGCATTAGTTAATACAGGATTTTATAAATGACGCGTTTGTTTCATATATGTCAAGTTGCCATTCACTGACTGTCATGATCTTGCCAAGTTTTAAGAGACGGAAAGTAGCTGCTTTGCTCATCAGAAAAACCCTCATCCGACGCTTCCCACATTATCGCACACGAGTGATTGTCTAGGTCACCTTGTCCTTCAGGCACTTTGGGCACCGGCTGGATATATATGCATTTAGAAATTCTGGAAACTCACATTCAACTTCCCAGCTATACCTCTTACACTATCGTCCCTTCAGCTTTAGGCACAAAATATTCAATCTAACCCTTCAGGCTCACAGCTATACACCAGGAAACCATTCTCTTTCTCAGTCTGACCATCTGGTTACCAGCAGTAATGCTGCTTTTCTGGGCTCTCTGGAGAGAAGACTTAAATGGACACCTGCCTCCCTTTTGGAGTACGAGCACTTTCCAACTAACAAACACTCCTCGTCTGGGCTGGGCACCCGTCTACAAGTGGTAGTGCCACTTGAGCCCTCCTGTAGAGGAAGGTGGAGCGACGCCTTCCTCTGGATCATGGTCCAAACCGTGGGCATCTGTGCCAGAAAGAAATACTGGCTTTTTGGAAGGCGTGCTCCATCTGCTCGTGCTAAGCTTAGGCCTTAGCAACATGCAACATGGAGTCATACGAGTACCTCAGGCACAGCTCCAGAATACATGCCAGGTTGTTTGACAGTTCCCCAGGCTGTACTCCCTTACCTCCCATGCCGCATAAGTTTTAGTCTGGTGCCTCTCACCTTACCACCACCTGTAGCGTTTTTTGCCAGTTCACCTTCTTTGCTTGTCCAACCAAACTAAAAATCATCCATTCCTTGCACCAATGCAGGGTTTATTCCCTTTTGGGCCATGACTGCCCACTTGCACCCCTACACCTTCCCAGCATAAGACGTATATTTGAGCTCCTGCCTCAAGACACACCACACACACTTAATGAAGAGACACACTTCCTAGACCTAAGGAAGGGGAGTTTACGCTACCTAGTAACGCACCTTGGAATTAAACACACAGTCTTCTGAATTACAGTGTGATGTGTTACCACTGCATCATTCAACCAGTAATAATATTTTACAAACCTGAGAGTGATTCATCTTTTTTATGTTTGTTTCCATGTTTGCAACTTGGAAGATGTCAAAGTGAGTACAGTTTTTGGCAGGAAATGTAATGAGGACTAGTTAGTATTTTAATGAATAGAATGATAGATATTCATGAATTCTGTTGAGAGCAAATGTAGTACACAAGCAGAAAAGCCAAATTCATAACTGAACTCTCTCTATGGTAATTCCTTGCTTTTAGCAAAGAAATTACTGTATTTTGCACTACTTTTGTTTTATGTATTATTGTATTTAAATTATGTCTAACTGCTGAAAATAAGACTATTCAGCAAGTCCCAACTTAAAAATTCACTATCCTATTATTTTATAGGCAATTAAGACCATGCATAATGTCATCAAGTGGCATGCAATTTAAATCAAAATAACAAAGTTTATCACATCTTGCTCCGAATATACTGCAACTTCTAGACAAAGGACAAAAATACACTAGCAGACAGAGTTGCAGAAAACTCACCTTGACTAGCAGTGTCAGGTAAATTGGAACCATCAGATAGTGTCCATGCGAACAAGGGGGTCTTCCTTGTCCATGGGTGGTGGGGCATCTGGCAGCGTCTTAGTGGTGCCCTGTGTGAGGTAACCAGCGGTTGCAGGCACTCCAGCTGAGAAACAGATAAAATACATTCACTACCATCACCACTTCCCCAATGCACAACACTGCATCTCAAATGTTCACACTGAGACCAAGGTTTGATGTCCTTGTCTGCCTCTTGCAACAATTTATGAACCTCTGTGACTATCACAAATCCCTGCCCCCAGGAGACAGCAGCAGGTTGGAGCTTCCTGTAGCCACTGGCTTTCACACATTGCTGTAACAAGGTGCAGCTCCTGCAGATGTTGAGTGTTCAAATGGCAACCATGTTACAGAACACTTCATGATCGTAAAGTGCCCAGGCAGTCGCTGGAGGATAAAAACCTCAGACCAGTCCTGCAGACGNGGGCTGGGCACCCGTCTACAAGTGGTAGTGCCACTTGAGCCCTCCTGTAGAGGAAGGTGGAGCGACGCCTTCCTCTGGATCATGGTCCAAACCGTGGGCATCTGTGCCAGAAAGAAATACTGGCTTTTTGGAAGGCGTGCTCNGCCTTCCTCTGGATCATGGTCCAAACCGTGGGCATCTGTGCCAGAAAGAAATACTGGCTTTTTGGAAGGCGTGCTCAATCTACCCATGCTAAGCTTAGGCCTTAGCAACATGCAACATGGAGTCATACGAGTACCTCAGGCACAGCTCCAGAATACATGCCAGGTTGTTTGACAGTTCCCCAGGCTGTACTCCCTTACCTCCCATGCCGCATAAGTTTTAGTCTGGTGCCTCTCACCTTACCACCATCTGTAGCGTTTCTTGCCAATTCACCTTCTTTGCTTGTCCAACCAACCTAAAAACCATCCATTCCTTGCACCACTGCAGGGTTTATTCCCTTTTGGGCCATGACTGCCCACTTACACCCCTACACCTCCCCAGCATAGGACGTATATTTGAGCTCCTGCCTCAAGACACACCACACACACTTAATGAAGAGACACACTTCCTAGATCTAAGGAAGGGGAGTTTACGCTACCTAGTAACGCACCTTGGAATTAAACCAGTAATAATATTTTACAAACCTGAGAGTGATTCATCTTTATTATGTTTGTTTCCATGTTTGCAACTTGAAAGATGTCAAAGCTAGTACAGTTTTTGGCAGGAAATGTAATGAGGACTAGTTAGTATTTTAACGAATAGAATGATAGATATTCATGAATTCTGTTGAGAGCAAATGTAGTACACAAGCAGAAAAGCCAAATTCATAACTAAACTCTCTCTATGGTAATTCCTTGCTTTTAGCAAAGAAATTACTGTATTTTGCACTACTTTTGTTTTATGTATTATTGTATTTAAATAATGTCCAATTGCTGAAAATAAGACTATTCAGCGAGTCCAACTTAAAAATTCACTATCCTAATATTTTATAGGCAATTAGTACCATGCATAATATCAAGTGGCATGCAATTTAAATCAAAATAACAAAGTTTATCACATCTTGCTCCGAATATACTGCAACTTCTAGACAAAGGACAAAAGACACTAGCAGACAGAGTTGCAGAAAACTCACCTTGACTAGCAGTGTCAGGTAAATTGGAACCATCAGATAGTGTCCATGCGAACAAGGGGGTCTTCCTTGTCCATGGGTGGTGGGGCATCTGGCAGCGTCTTAGTGGTGCCCTGTGTGAGGTAACCAGCGGTTGCAGGCACTCCAGCTGAGAAACAGATAAAATACATTCACTACCATCACCACTTCCCCAATGCACAACACTGCATCTCAAATGTTCACACTGAGACCAAGGTTTGATGTCCTTGTCTGCGCCTCTTGCAACAATTTATGAACCTCTGTAACTATCACAAATTCCTGCCAGCAGGTTGGAGCTTCCTGTAGCCACTGGCTTTCACACATTGCTGTAACAAGGTGCAGCTCCTGCAGATGTTGAGTGTTCAAATGGCAACCACGCTACAGAACACTTCATGATCGTAAAGTGCCCAGGCAGTCGCTGGAGGATAAAAACCTCAGACCAGTCCTGCAGACGTTGATTCAGGGCAGCACTGCCTTAGGCTGCTGGGCTCTCCTTTACTGTTGAAGGACTTTAAGGATGGAAAGAGAAAGGAAGTACATGTTGAAGGGAGGGGGAAGGATACTACTGATGAGAACAATGATAGGATGTGCTGCTCACAGCCCCTGCCGCAACCTTGAAGTGCACTCATGGTAGGACAGATGGCTACTCTCTGTCCCATGTCCAATTTAATTAGGTGTTCTGCAAAATGTAAATTAAAAAAACCCCATTGCAATTGTTTGATATATTTTTTCCCNTCCCATGTCCAATTTAATTAGGTGTTCTGCAAAATGTAAATTAAAAAAACCCCATTGCAATTGTTTGATATATTTTTTCCCCCACACAAAAACAATGCAAAATTGTTTAATTATACAAGGTGTGGGATCAAAAACTATTGTTTGCTCCAGACCCTGAGAAAACTCTGGGCAAGTCTGAGACATCACACCATCCAGCTGAAACTTGGCAGTGCTCTACTTGACATGCCATAGGCGACATCTCATACTTCCTCTATCCTCTGCTGAAGCTGTGGTGTCACTCCCCCTCCCCCCTAGCAAGAGACGTTAGGTTGTACACACCACAAATACCTTTAAAGTCAGGGCAGGGCAAACAGGCCAGCTGCCGCCACCTATATGCAGTCTGCCTGCAGCACAATACTGCCCCACACTGGGTGCCAGCTTGCCTCCCCTACTGTCACTGGCTACAGAGGGGTAGCCGCCCTACCTCCTCACTATTCCGCCATTGGACCTCTCCTCTTTCCGCCTCCCTCTGCACCCCCCTCACTGGTCCTGGATCTGAAGAATAAATAGAGGCCGCCGACCAGGGTTCGAGGCTGTCCTGACCAGCAACAGTTGTGGAATGTCACACTTTCAGAGCAACCACCGACTTACAAGTTTGCAGCCCAGTATTAGCTTAGGCTATCCCCATCTACTCAAAACTGAGCATCGCCAGTAGGTCACTGCTCTCCGAGAGACCGCCCAGAATATCCTCCCCTATTAGGAGCACCCTCAATTTCTCTCAAAGGCGATGCCCACTTCTACTGGACACCCGCTAGAGCCACTCTTTTTTTGACGTCCCTATATGCTGTGCCATTGGGCTAGGCCTTGGCCTTGGCCTTAGTCAAGGATGCTGTGGAGTCTGTGCACAAGCACAACTGTGCCTACTCAGTCTTGTGTGAAACAGCTGCTCGGCAGAGGGGCATCTAAGCTGGACAGCGTCCTACTACAAGCACACCAGTGAAGAAGGGGAACTCAGGGTGTCTGCATACCAGCTGTTTTTAAGTTTAGAGAGGGAAATCTCTCCCCTCCCTGCGACACTCCCTAACCGCAAACCTGACGAACTTCACCCAAACCCAGCAGGCAAGGCTGTCCACCACCTAGTGCTCCCAGTTGCACCANATAAATAAGAGGCCGCCGACCAGGGTTCGAGGCTGTCCTGACCAGCAACAGTTGTGGAACGTCACACTTTCAGAGCGACCACCGACTTACAAGTTTGCAGCCCAGTATTAGCTTAGGCTATCCCCATCTACTCAAAACTGAGTATCGCCAGTAGGTCACTGCTCTCCGAGAGACCGCCCAGAATCTCCTCCCCTATTAGGAGCACCCTCAATTTCTCTCAAAGGCGATGCCCACTTCTACTGGACACCCGCTAGAGCCACTCTTTTTTTGACGTCCCTATATGCTGTGCCATTGGGCTAGGCCTTGGCCTTAGTCAAGGATGCTGTGGAGTCTGTGCACAAGCACAACTGTACCTACTCAGTCTTGTGTGAAACAGCTGCTCGGCGGAGGGGCATCTAAGCTGGACAGCGTCCTACTACAAGCACACCAGTGAAGAAGGGGAACTCAGGGTGTCTGCATACCAGCTGTTTTTAAGTTTAGAGAGGGAAATCTCTCCCCTCCCTGCGACACTCCCTAACCAACCGCAAACCTGACGAACTTCACCCAAACCCAGCAGGCAAGGCTGTCCACCACCTAGTGCTCCCAGTTGCACCACCATTGGAGCTTTTGGCTCCGCTCGCACACATCTAGGCTAGGGATACATCCAGCCCCGCCCTGTGCTCAGAGGGCAGTAATCTCTACCACTAGCATACAATCCACTCCTGCCAGCTCTCTCCCTGTCAAAAGGGCTTCTGCTTCTCAGCCCTCATGGAGAGAAGCCTCTGACGACACAAACTGACAGATCTACACTCAAGATGAGGCATCACACTGTGTACGCTTCCTAACAGAAAACCTCCTGCCAGAACCTTCATCCATTCCACTAGGGATTTACCAATCTAGAGTACAGAAGCTTAAACTGCATTGTTGCAGTGGTCAATGGCTAGACATCTCTATTGAGTAATAAGGTTTGAATGAGAATCACCACTCTTTTCTCAAAAAAACAAATCAATTGCAATGCTAGGCAATTTTACTGCCACAGTCACACTGGGACACCACCCAGTCGAACCTTGACAAACTGCCCTAATTCTAACATGTTAGTTCTCCAAGCTCAGGACGAGTTACTACTGTCCCATACACTACGTACTCTAGTGTCCCACACTGTACACAACAAAACTTAGTGACAGTCAATATGCCAGCACCAGTCACCCATACGCCATGTAGAGCACGATGAAGGGGTAGGATGGTTAAACACTGGCTACGCATGGGCAGCAAGACAAGAGAAATTTGAAATGTGGCGGAGGGGTTATCTTATGTTTAGGCCAGGTGTCTGTATGGTTTTGGTGACTTACTGGTGAGCCATTTTCCAGAGTCGCAGTTCTGCACTATGGTAGGGCCATCGCCACTCTGGTTGTGTAACAGGAGTCAAAAGTTCTAGTTGTGAGATGCTGCAACTGGCTTGTCCTGTAAATTTACATTTACCACAGCTATGGCTTGTTTGGTGTATGCTCGATGACCATTCTGATAGTGTTGAGAGTGGTGAGGACCCTACCAACTGCTAATAATACTGCAGAACCAAGGTGTTGGAAAATCGCTCATTAATACATTACCAAATAGAGACATAAGATAACCCCTCTAACACATTTGAAATTTCCCTCTTCACACTAGTTTGCCTCTTGGTCGCTAGATTCACTGTTTGCTAACCACTGCTCAACATACTGCAGTGTGCTACCATTCGCCGCCTGATATGTTCGTCTGACTTGTGTGTGTCTAACCATGAGTAACGCCATGCAAATACTTGTGCATTCTGTCTACTTTTTATAACGTAATCCGTAACCTAGCAGCCTATTCCTGCCAAATCTTTCAGTAACCTGTTTTCTAACCAAAAGCAAAAATCAAGTTCTTATTTGTCATTGTTTTATTATACTGAATATTTGCACAATCCTACTTCCCCAAGTTCTAATTTGTCATTATTATTTTAGTATATTTAATACTCACACAACCCTACTTCTAAGATTCATGTAAAATAATTTTATATGAATAACAGTACTCATGTATGAAAGTTTCAAGACTTCTGTATTGTGTTAAAAGACATACCAGTAAGATAGCCAGCAGTAGGCGTACTGCTGATGAACAAATCATGACGCTGGTCCTTGTACTCTGCCCACACAGGCGACCTCTCCAATATGGCAGCCACCTTGTCGCCGAGCTGTATACTGCGGCACATCGCCTTCAGAGCCTTTACAATTTGCGCCTTGGTGGTGGCGGGGTTCTCCAGTGCTTCCAGCCGGCCCTCTAGCAAGTTCAGCAGGTAAGGTACCATGTCCGCCTCCAGCGCCTGGCCACAAACAAGGAGTGCTTCCAACAGAGCAGCACAAACAGCTTGACAAAGTGTGTGTCACTATATGGCAAGGCTGATACAACCCAGAAAATCAAGATGCCTGTATTTCAGCTTTATATTCTGTCTGTTTTCAGTGAAGTGACATTCGTAACATAACCATTCAGTCACAAAAATCTTGGTATAACTCAAATTATAAGCAAAAGTTAAGGGGGCCACCTAACTGGTGCTTGGAACTGCATTAATGTGTGTATGAAATCCCCCCCCCTTTTTTTTAGGAAACCAGTAAGCGTGCACTCAAAATGCTTGAAAAGAAAATATGCTTCAGACTAGTTGTGTATGGTACTTTCAAGACATCATGCACATTGGAAACTTTATTTTAATGCCCTCCAACATGGCTGAAAACAGCATTTTCAGACTGCTGTTCCTCAAAATATACAAACTGGATTCATGCAAAACTACGATAGAGGAGTGCAATAGATGTTGCTAGTGTTGCGTCCAATAACATAATAGAGTCACCGTTTGAAATCCCATTGTTCGAGCAGCACTAAGGGATCAGTGCAGGTGAGTTCACAACTTTAAGTGGAGAGGCAATACGTATCACTTTACATACACCAGCCGGCACCACCAATAACGCTTCATCAATTTTTGTCTTGCACATACAAACACCCTCACTAGGTGACAGCTGTATGTCAAACCCAGTATAATATGGAAGTTCCACAATCTTAATCTTCTCATGCATATTTGTAATGCAAACTCTAAACAACAACACTTAATTCAAGACTGAAAAGTGAAAAGAGAATTCAAGAACAAAAAGACCATTTCCCAAAAATTGCTTTCTTTTATAATGAAAAACATAAAACATTTCTATAACTTTTAAAAACGATGTGTTGATATATAAACTAGAGATGGAAAAATTGATTCTTTGATACCCTGATACCCATAGATTCTACGATACGAATCAAGAATAGTAAAATGAAGTTGATTCTTTGCATGAACGATTAGCAAAATAGCATCATAATTTTAAGCGCCAACAAAACTTAATTTAAATGGAATTTAAGATTATAGCAGTGGCAGTATTTTGACGGGCGTGATTATTATCGGAAACTATCGGTTGCGGTTTTAGTTAGAATCGTTAAGGTTTGAAAATGGTTCGGCACGTAATGATTAACAAAAATATCGCAAATATCAGTAGCGACAATTTTAAACAAGGGATTGAGCATGTTTCGGCAAAAGAAGGAACACTGGACGATAACATTAAAATAAAAATTAAATTTAGCTCAATTTCAAGAATTTACTTTTTTTTTATTTAAAGTAAATATTTATGCATAAATTTGCTTGAATAAATTGTTTTTAATGACATGTTTAGGCTTTTAGTGTAAATGTGCATTTTGAGGTTATGTACGTTATTTTCCAGGTCTAAAATCCAAGTCTGCATGCGAGTAGTATTTGCCGTACCGATAAATAAAAACGTGATTTGCATGTGCTGTGCTGTGTTATTTAAAATGCTTTAGATCCTGAGAGGGTGTGAATGCTTGTTTTTCTAATAAAAAAATATATCTGTGAATTGTATTTGTATAATAATACCTCAGTGTTTAATATACCTAGTGTAAATATTGTATTTAAAATAAATATATTTTGCCCCTTGGGTTAATCATTTGTAGGCCCTAATTCATATGTTTGCAAATTTGTTCCAATATTTAACTGAAAACAGCAAAAGTTCATTGTTAAAAAGCTGTTGCAATTTTTTCAACTTTTCAGCACTTTTCAACGGTGCTGTTTAATTTACAAGCCTTTATAAAATTTGTGGGAATTTAAATAGAATAGTTTTGACTGTGCTTGGCAATGCGATTTTGTGTGTGTTATAATAAGTCCTATCAGTTATTAATCATAGGAATCGAGAATCCGAAAAGAATCAAAAATCGAGGATCAGGTATCGGCATCAAAAATATTGGAATCGTCCCATCTCTAATATAAATGGATAACCGATATCACGGTTGAAGCGATGGGGGGAAAAAATGTTTACTTTAGGCCTACATACTATACATGTAGGTTACGTAAACAAATAATATAGTGATACAAGAATGCAAGTTTTTGACAGCCAGTTGTAATGACGCAATATTCTTAATTTTTCGGGACACGGGTGTAAAATTCTTTCGTGTGTATTTAGCTGTGGAAAGCTTCGTAATATTTTATCAGGCTTCAAGTTATAGCCGCGGTGGTTCGTTTCCAGTGATAGGTTGTTTATCGAGCAGATGTGTGCTTTTGTAGGTTATCGGACGGACATCTGCTGTTTACGTTGTAACAGGAATCCGTTTACCGTCTCGTTTCGAAAGTTGTTGTTTTGGTTATGCGTCAGCATTATTCAGAAACTTTTCGGCTGCGTCGTGACGTTCGGTTCTCTGGACGTGGACGGTGTCAACAGTTTTAGTTTCCTGCGACGCAGTTTTGGATACGATAACATGTTGAGAGCGCAGGACACAGCGTAGTTTTGGATGACGCTACTGGCAGATGCCGGATGCCATGCGCTTATCTTAGGAGAAGGGGGGGATAGGCCTGCCTAATATATACTGGTGGTGCCTATCTCCCAGAACAACAAAGTAACAAACCGTCGAAGAAGACGCATCGGGCGTGAGAAGACGCATCGGGCGTGAAGAAATTCACCCACACCGGCAAGCACCCGTGACCGTAAGATCTTTTGTTCACATTTCTTTTTCAGTTTANAAAGGGGGGGGGGATAGGCCTGCCTAATATATACTGGTGGTGCCTATCGCCCAGAACAACAAAGTAACAAACCGTCGAAGAAGACGCATCAGGCGTGAAGAAATTCACCCACACCGGCAAGCACCCGTGACCGTAAGATCTTTTGTTCACATTTCTTTTTCAGTTTAAAGTCACCTAAATTCTATCAACTTATTTCCGCCGGTGTGGGGGGTCGTTAGGGTGCCAGGAGGGAACAAACATCCCTCCTGCCTTCGGAACTTAAGTCTTGCGATGCAAGTTAAGACATTAACAAACTGTAAACTACTGTGGCGCTGTTTTCTGCACTNTCAAATGAAAAATATAGTATAGAACAAAATACTCTGGAACTTCTTAATAAACCGGCGTTCAATTGTACTGAGTCTCGTGTTACTACCTTTGATTGAGCAAGCTGTGGAAACGTAAACATTCGGCAGTGTAACAAGTGCTGAACATTACAATATGGCGCCCAACGGTGAGGCTGTAATATTAAAAATACGGCGGTAACGAGAGGCGGGAACATTACACAGTGTGTGGCGTCACAATTGTTATTAACATCATTACATACACAAAATTCTGTATCGGCTGATGCGAGAACGACTGTAATTAAAATTTAACGTTGGCTATTTTGACAGTCTACATTAGCACAACAGACATCGGAGAAATATGCAGGCAGGAAGATCGTAAACAAAATGTCTATGTATTTTATTTTATATTGTTACAAAACAGCTGTTATTAGTGTAACAAATTAAACTTTGTTCTAGAATAATGTGTAGGTGTTTAAACAAAATGGAACGCCATAGGCAATAGTTGAGCTTAGTTTATGTCTTCGTCATAGGCCATAGTTAGTACTTGCTACTAATGTCGCCACTTATATTAATTGAAGAGGCCGGCCATCTATTGCAGAGAATTTTTAAAATATTTCTACATTAATTTGACATAATATATTTCAAACCTGAGTAGTTTTGAGCCCACACGAGCTGAAAAATTCACTTTTTAAAAGGACGTGCTAGATACACTTATTCGACACAGCAGCAAAATAGGCGACAGTGCTGCCATGTCGGCTTGCTGTCATTGAAAATTTTTGCTAGGCAAATTTTACTAACACATGCACAGCTTGTAATCCAATTAATAGTTNCGGCTTGCTGTCATTGAAAATTTTTGCTAGGCAAATTTTACTAACACATGCACAGCTTGTAATCCAATTAATAGTTCATCCAGTACCTGCTTGATGAGTTGATCATGGTTTGCAGAGAACAATCTGTTCAGAGCTTCACAAGCCACTGCGATNCATCCAGTACCTGCTTGATGAGTTGATCATGGTTTGCAGAGAACAATCTGTTCAGAGCTTCACAAGCCACTGCGATCATATCTTTACGTGCCTGCATCGCCATCTTCAATGGACTAATGCAGTTAGTGTGGCCAAACTCTTGTATACAAACCTGTGAAATTTTAAACAAAAGAATATAAATATTAATTTAGTGTGTCTCTAGCTGTCATGGTAGCAACAAAGTTGGAGTGGTCGGGGCACAGTGTGACAATAAAACATATTTACCAAGGGTAACATTTAAAAGGGTCATCACCAAGAGAAGGTTAGAGGGATGATCCACAAAACAATGGTGAAACACGTTACCATAAAGCGGTTTTTCGCCATGATCATAATATTTTTCATATAATGCATTTTGCATTACATAGTCTAATTCTTACAACTTTTTTCTAGTAATAGTGATTCAAGCCTCATGTTACTACGAATTAATGACATGAATGACTACAAATAGCTGGTTCACAATATTCTCAATAGTTTAGATAACAAGAAAAATTCCTGGCCGTAAGTGCAGTGGCATTATCTACAGAACTGTTAATAGATATTATTACACACATTTGAAAATCTGTACATGCTTGTGTATAGCACGCTCTTGTGCATAATGCACACCATGATTTTTTGCAACAACTTTTCGGAAAAATATTTTTTCCCTTGATGAAACTGCACCAAAATTTGTTGTGTCCGTTAAATTATGTAAGAAATTTTTCTCTTTGCATTTGCAGGTGGAGATTGTGATCTGTTTGGAAAACATTTCAATTAAATAACTCTGTGTGCTGTGGCATATCTGACTTGCAGAATAGTATGTAATCAAATATTGCTTGAATCGATAAGGTATAGTGTAGCAAATAACACTCAGCATAGTGTAANTGCAGAATAGTATGTAATCAAATATTGCTTGAATCGATAAGGTATAGTGTAGCAAATAACACTCAGCATAGTGTAACACTATGTTGTGTAGGTTGGCATTTGGTAGAAAATTCTCTCTATTTCACACTTCAGGATTAAGAATAGGATTGTAAAGACACTTCCCTTTTTGTGTGGTGACATTAACACTTTCAAAATTCACATGAACACTCATCCAAATATATTGCACTCAGAATAGATGCAGGATCAAATATGAAAAAAGACTTATATTTACCACAGAACTACTGGGAATAAAAGAAATTGTGTAGGGTTAAGATTTTATCACTTAAGAAGATGGGCTGAGAATAAATGCAAAGGTGTTGAGAGAAAAATTAAAGTGCTGACTCTTTATTAAAAATTAAAAGAAAATTTCAAATAACTGCTTTAATCTTAAACTGGAGTCTTATTACTGCAAATTAACCACCATCCTTACAATAATTAATTAAAAGACTAGAAATCTGAAAATATTAAATTAAAAGAAAAAACTTTATTGCTGCTGAAAGATATGTTCAGAAAAATGCAAAATTATAATTTTCATATTCCAGATAGTTTATTTTCAATGTATCCAATACGCCACTACACATTCCATTCACGTGAAAAAGAAAGTTACTGATACTGTACTTGTAAAAACATTTGAAATCACTAAAACGCAAAGGAAAGTCCAAGTTTGCTACTTTCAATTAATTATTCTCAGGATAATTTAGCTTCTTTCGCAGTGCTCGAGCACTAGCGAGGCTTAGGACCTCTGGTTTATACCATACTTCTCAAAGTAATAGCCATCGCACTTGCAAATGTGCTGAACCTTAAAAAAAAATACATATTCTGCACTTTGAACTATATTTAGAAACAAGTAAAGGCCCTCCGATGTGTTAATTGTGTTGGCATCACATCGTTTATTGAAGGAGTCATCGCCGACAATATGGCGCCTGGCGCTAAGCGGTGCCTCTGCTATAGGTGGCATCTTCAAACACTCGGAAATTAATATTCCAGCGACCTACACCCTCTTATTAATCATGGTGTGGTGATCCTACATGAAAACTTACTTCTGTGACTTGCCGGAGATTAAAAAGATAAATCCCAGCAGTAATTAAAGCTGCGTTCGTCTTAATTGAATGTCCTACCAGAAGTGTCATATCCGGTTTCTAATCTCTAAAATGCCTAATAAAAGCCGAAACTACTTCGTGGGACGGACGGACAGAAAAATCCTAAAAACGAAAAAAGAAAAAAATACAAAAATCTAACAGATAATTAAAATTAAAATGAAAAACAAACAAATTAATTACAATACAAAAATGTCTATCAAAAATCAAATTAAAGGTGAAAATAATAATTGAAAATTCTAAACCTGGAAAATGGATGGGTGAATTGCAATTAACATTAAGTGTTACGTTAAGTTAACATAGTTTACTTCTGTTCAGTTCCTGGTTAGTTAGGAGGTAGTATGGGCCACCACGTCTATTCCTCACGGAATAAATACGTTTTCTAACAAACCTCAGAGTACTGATACTAGGGTGACTATTTATATCCCCCATAGACGTCTGCCCAACAGGGGAAGGCAGGAGACCACTGTCTTTTGCAACCCATTGCTGAACCTAGAGTAGGATTGCAGGCTCCCTTAACCGGGCACACGTATGTCGCAAACACACCCATTAGACGGCCACCCATAATGTGTATCTGGTCCGCAGTACGGTAGAGCTACAACCACTAGTGACACAATCTACAAGGCACCTAGTCAACCAGCCAGCCGATTCACTCTATCCACCATGCTGAACTGTCGCCAGAAGGAGTGATAAGACTGGTTCTGGAGGTCTGCTCAGATTTGGAGCTACACCTAACGCCGTCATCAGATATCCAGGGTAAACCCACCGCTCTAACCACCGTGTTCAACTGTCGCCGGTTGGAGTAATCGGGTACGACTGGTTGGCTTGGCCTCTGCTTGGTTATAAGCCTAGCCAGGGATCATCATCGCCTGCTCTCCTTTCGTGAGGCAGACTTCAGTACCTACCTGTATGCCTTACACCGAAATGAGTGGTGCGAAGTGGCAAGCTAGGAAGGTAGCTACTGCCTCCGAATTCAACGGANTGCAGAATAGTATGTAATCAAATATTGCTTGAATCGATAAGGTATAGTGTAGCAAATAACACTCAGCATAGTGTAAGACTATGTTGCGTAGGTTGGCATTTGGTAGAAAATTCTCTCTATTTCACACTTCAGGATTAAGAATAGGATTCTGTGGGTATTTGCAAATCAGTGCTATGTGTATAGACACTTCCCTTTTTGTGTGGTGACATTAACACTTTCAAAATTCACATGAACACTCATCCAAATATATTGCACTCAGAATAGATGCAGGATCAAATATGAAAAAAGACTTATATTTACCACAGAACTACTGGGAATAAAAGAAATTGTGTAGGGTTCAATCAGATTTTATTACTTAAGAAGATGGGCTGAGAATAAATGCAAAGTTGTTGAGAGAAAAATTAAAGTGCTGACTCTTTATTAAAAATTAAAAGAAAATTTCAAATAACAGCTTTAATCTTAAACTGGAGTCTTATTACTGCAAATTAACCACCATCCTTACAATGATTAATTAAAAGACTAGAAATCTGAAAATATTAAATTAATAGAAAAAACTTCATTGCTGCTGAAAGATATGTTCAGAAAAATGCAAAATTATAATTTTCATATTCCCGATAGTTTATTTTCCATGTATCCAATACGTCACTACACATTCCATTCACGTGAAAAAGAAAGTTACTGATACTGTACTTGTAAAAACATTTCAAATCACTAAAACGCAAAGAAAAGTCCAAGTTCGCTACTTTCAATTAATTATTCTCAGGATAATTTAGCTTCTTTCGCAGTGCTCGAGCACTAGCGAGGCTTAGGACCTCTGGTTTATACCATACTTCTCAAAGTAATAGCCATCGCACTTGCAAATGTGCTGAACCTTAAAAAAAAAATACATATTCTGCACTTTGAACTATATTTAGAAACAAGTAAAGGCCCTCCGATGTGTTAATTGTGTTGGCATCAAATCGTTTATTGAAGGAGTCATCACCAACAATATGGCGCCTGGAGCTAAGCGGTGCCTCTGCTATAGGTGGCATATTCAAACACTCAGAAATTAATATTCCAGCGACCTACACCCTCTTATTAATAATGGTGTGGTGATCCTACATGAAAACTTACTTCTGTGACTTGCCGGAGATTAAAAAGATAAATCCCGGCAGTAATTAAAGCTGCTTTCGTCTTAATTGAATGTCCTACCAGAAGTGTCATATCCGGTTTCTAATCTCTAAAATGCCTAATAAAAGCTGAAACTAGCAGATCAAGGAAGGGGGGGGCACAGAAAAATCCTAAAAACGAAAAAAGAAAAATACAAAAATCTAACAGACAATTAAAATAAAAATGAAAAAGAAACAAATTAATTACGATACAAAAATGTCTATCAAAAATCAAATTAAAGGTTAAAATAATAATTGAAAATTCTAAACCTGGAAAATGGATGGGTGAATTGCAATTAACATTAAGTGTTACATTAAGTTAACATAGTTTACTTCTGTTCAGNCATTAAGTTAACATAGTTTACTTCTGTTCAGTTCCTGGTTAGTTAGGAGGTAGATGGGCCACCGTGTCTATTCCTCACGGAATAAATACGTTTTCTAACAAACCTCAGTACTGATTCTAGGGTGACTATTTATACCCCCCATAGACGTCTGCCCACCAGGGGAAGGCAGGAGACCACTGTCTTTTGCAACCCATTGCTGAACCTAGAGTAGGATTGCAGGCTCCCTTAACCGGGCACACATATGTCGCAAACACACCCATTAGACGGCCACCCATAATGTGCATCTGGTCCGCAGTACGGTAGAGCTACAACCACTAGTGACACAATCCACAAGGCACCTAGTCAACCAGCCCGCCGACTCACTCTATCCACCATGCTGAACTGTCGCCAGAAGGAGTGATAAGACTGGTTCTGGAGGTCTGCCCACATTTGGAGCTACACCCAACGCCGTCGTCGGATATCCAGGGTAAACCCACCGCTCTAACCACCGTGTTCAACTGTCGCCGGTTGGAGTAATCGGGTACGACTGGTTGGCTTGGCCTCTGCTTGGTTATATACCTAGCCAGGGATCATCATCACCTGCTCTCCTTTCACGAGGCAGACTTTAGTACCTACGTGTATGCCTTACACCGAAATGAGTGGTGCGAAGTGGCAAGCTAGGAAGGTAGCTACTGCCTCCGAATTCAACGGANTCAGCACTGCCAGCCGCAGCGGCACCTCCGCCCAAGGACTGGGCACCAACTCTGGCCAACAGAGCAAGGAGTTACACCCGGGCCACATACAGTACAGGTAAACCCGTGGCAGTGTGCCAACCAGTACACAGGACAGCTAAACCCACGACTGACTTTGTGCCGTGCCATCAAGCCACGCACCCTATCTTATATACCGGCCGGCGCTCAGTCAGCAGTCAATAAGGTCAGCCAGTGAAATCACCCGTGTGTCTGACAGAGACACCAAAACCTTGCCCGACCGTGATGTCGTTGTCAACCACCCGACGTCATGCGTCAAAAGAAAACTAAATTACTGGCACTGACATTTAAATGATGATCCCTTGACTGCCTCACTAGCCTTCATTGCTCAGGCACCTGGCTTAATTTTAGGACCTGACAAGCTGAAAATTTTTGTTTAGCTGGATTCTCAACATCCAATTCTTTAGTGTGACAGGTATTAACATAATGTGGCGATTTTGACAGGACATTTTTAGTTCCTCCTATATATTCATTCTGCTGTAACCAACACCCACCTTCTTGGATAAACTCAAAGCCAGTTTTCTCCAAACTCAATCATAATACAGATTGCCTAATATTGAAACTGGTAGAAGATAAACAAGTACGTTTGACATTCTAACCGGAACTGGTAACAACAGGTTATTCACGATGCCAGTCACAGTACATGAAAGTAAAGAAACTAGGTAACCAAAATTAACCCTATCATGTAAAAATAATAAACTGTCATTTAGAACAAAATTTCTTAGCTTAAAATTGTTTCTGTAAGAGATACAGTAGAACCTCTTTACCACATTCCCAGATTTTATTTACACTCTTTCCTGTATTTCACACCTATTTTCTCTGGTCCCATGCAAATCTCGTACGGCATAAATTTTCCCCTTTTTTACATTTTTCAAAAAACCTCTGCTTTAATGCACCAAAAGTTGTTAAAGTTACACAGTTACAAGGCAGCATAGGTACCTCGCTGGTGGCAAGCTGGTGCAGCACAAGGATAGCAGCTTTTGGCACATCGCTGTGCTGAGAAGAGGAGGACATCTGTCGGCACAGGCGGGGGATGTGCCCCAGTGACGGGACCTGGTCAGCAAGAGCCGGCTGTGCTTGCAGGAGGCTCACCAGCGCACTTGTAGCCAGCTCCAGATGATCAGCCTGTGACAAGATAGTTTTCACTAGTGCAATCCTTAGCAGTAGAACCTCTATGGATAGTTTTTATGAGGGACAAAACAAAAGAACTGACTCACAAGGACTTGTCATTACATTTTATACCTCACACACAGTTTAAGCCAGACCACAGCAGAAGCAATACACAATCCATCAGAAATGGATTTAGTGACATGAAATAGAGAAACAACCAAACAGTAAAATTGTTTAAATGTCCACAGCTGCTACACTGCTCGCTGATGGAGAAGGTGAGTATGGAGAAAGGTGTCCTCTTTTTAATATAAACTGAAAGGTATGGAAAAAGGTAGGTGAAAGTAGGGCTTAATGCCTTGTCGAAAGCAAAGTCATTAGAGACGGAGCAAGTTGCTCAGAGAAGCAGGAATGGGGAGGGAACCGGCTGTGACCTGCAGTAAGGAACCATCCCAGCATTCGCCTGGAGTGATTTTGGGAAACCATTGAAAACTGAAATTAGGATGGCCAGGCTGGGATTCGAACAGAGGTCCTCCCAAATGTGAAACAAATGTTTAACCACTGCGCCATCTCACTCGGTGGTATGAAAAAAGTATGGCAAAAAAGAAGGGAATGGAAAAAGAAGGGAATGGAAAAAGAAAGGAATGGAAAAAGAAAGGAATGGAAAAAGAAAGGAATGGAAAAGAAAGGTGACACTTCTTTTTTTTGAGACAGAAAAACTTGTGCTACTGTCCATTTTTAAGTGACAAAATATACTACTTTCATCTATACCATGCAACGAACAACAGATATGGGAAAACATAAGTAAGAGGGGCAATGCAGTACGGTTCTACTGTACACACCTGTGCGTAGATGGAATTGTAATAATGTTGCTCTATTGAGATCAGAAATACTGTCACAAATAAGAGCACATGAGGTTCCTGCTTTATAAGTTTCTATAAAATAGTAAATATTTGTCAATACAATATGGCGGGAATAGGCTGTTAGGCTACTGATTATACATTATTAAAAGTAGACAGAAAGCACAAGCACTCACAGAGTGGTACTCGTGGACACACAAGAATGCACGCACACACATGCACACACACACTACGGAATCCTTTGCTTCATCAGTATGTCAATCATTTGCCAAAGACAAAGTAAACTCGCATAAGCAGCCGAATTATAGTATTACACAACTGCAATGACGCACGCACACACAACATTAAAAACGTCTGCAGCCGGCAGAGGCGGTCGGGCTAAGGCCATAGTGCGAAGAAGATAGGAACCTACACCACCTCCTAGAGACCCTGCTGCAATAAACCACCATCGTCCTTCAGCGCAAGGGGCTCCTCGGACGCCTTTCTTTTTACCCTTCTTTCCTTCTGCATGACAATGACTCTTGCTCTCTCTCGCGTGCATGCTCTCTATCTCTCCTTGCATGCTTGTTTTCTCTCTCATTTCTTTCTTGCATGCATGCTTTTTCTCTCATTTCTTTCTTGCATGCATGCCTTTTCTCTCTCATTCTCTTTCTTGCATGCTTGCTCTCTCTGTCTTGCATATTGGCTCTCTCACATGCTCCCTCTCTCTTTCCTGCTCTCTCTAGCTTGCTCCCTCTCTCCTTCCTGCTCTCTCTAGCTTGCTCCCTCTCTCCTTCCTGCTCTCTCTAGCTTGCTCCCTCTCTCCTTCCTGCACTCTCTAGCTTGCTCCGCTCTCTAGCTTGCTCCCTCTCTCTTTTCTGCTTTCTCTAGCTTGCTCCCTCTCTCTTTCCTGCTCTCTCTAGCTTGCTCCCTCTCTCTTTCCTGCTCTCTCTAGCTTGCTCCCTCTCTCTTTCCCGCTCTCTAGCTTACTCCCTCTCTCTTTCCCGCTCTCCCCAGCTCACTCTCTCTAGATTGCTCACTCTCTCTAGCTTGCTCACTCTCTCTAGCTTGCTCACTCTCTCTAGCTTGCTCACTCTCTCTCACACTCTCTTGCTTGCTCACTTTCTCATGCACTCTCTTGTTTGCTCACTTTCTCGGGCACTCTCTTGTTTGCTCTCTCTCTGTTGCTTGCTCACTATCTCTCGCTCTCTCTTGCTTGCTTGCTTACTTTCTCGCACACTCTTGACTTATACACTATCTCACATGCTTGCTCTTTTTCATGCCTACTCTATCTTCCTCACTTTTTTTTAACACTCTTATACGAGTTCTCTTTGTCTCAGTCACATGTGCTCTGTATCATATTCTCCCTCTCGCATGTGCTTTTTCTCTTGCATGTGCCATTTTACAATCAACTCTCTTGTTCTCCTTTTTGCTCTAACTCTCACTCTCTCCCTTTATCCTGGCACAATGTAAATATAAAAAAAAATTTGCAGCTTCTCACTTCTGTATCTAAATACACAAAAACTAAATTAAAATACAGACAATAAACAATGTATACATAGAAAACACACTTTTATTATGAAACATCAGTCTACAACACCCCTCAGCTTCCAACTGCTACAAGAATGCTAAGACTACATGAGCAACGTCTACAGTCACTCACATCAGGCTTATCCTTGGCCATGAGCCCCAAGCAGGTGTCCAAGACCTCGGAGAGGAACTCCTTGGGGCGGCGCAGTACCCAGCCAGGGTTTGCGACAAACAGCCGCAAGTACACTCCTCCCACTACCAATTCATTGGGAGTACACCCAGCCAGTAGGCTCTCCTCAGGGGGTCGCCACATCACCTGAGGATTTTGACGCTGGTCCGTATAGTGCCTGCACACACACCAACATAAGTCCTCTTAGCCACGGGCTTCACAAATGTTACTACAAATGTACACTAAATGCATACCTGCCAAACCCTGAAGCTTTTTATCAGTAATATTTTAGTAGGACTCAAAACAGTGTGTAAACAGGTTGCTGCATTTCATGTGCAGAGAACACTTAACTGCTCTCTGTAAATAACTAAATTTCAACTACAATACAAGGCAACTATGTCTGCAATAACATTAAAGCAAAACCATTACAACATTTTTTTTAGAAAGGACTGACAAATTTAAGTTTATTTACCAGGAAAACTTAGACATTTTAAATTGCTCATGTGTTTAGGTGTGATTTGATTGTTCTGGTGATAAAAAATGTAACTTTATACAGCAGAAATATGTTTCAACTGGGAACTACTTATACTGCATTTTATACATGTAGACAAAATTTTGACAGACAACATGACCAACCCACACACTATGTAAACAGCAAATGCTCTCGTTTGCACAGTATTGTATCAGCTGATGAGTTGTTATGTTGGCAGTATTGATGACGATTATGGAAGAAAATAGTACTCAGAACTAAAAGTCTGTAATGACGCAGTATTCTTAATTTTCGGGACCGGGACACGTGTTTCAATTTCGTTAGCTTTTCCAAGCTTCGTAATATTTTTATCGGGTTTGAAATTAAAAGCAGTGGTGGTTCGTTTACCGTGATAGTTTGTTTATCGGGCGGACGTTTGCAGTTTCGTTTCGAACGTTGAAGTTTTCAGTTTCAGTAGCGTCAACATTAGATTAGCTTTTTTCAGACTGCATCAACAAGTTTTGTACGAGAAGTTCGTTTATCTGTATGTTGACGGCGCAGTTTTAGTTCCTACAACGCAGTTTCGATAACGTGTGGAGAGCGTGCGTGGCAGCCCACGCCAGGCCCTTATCTCTGGAGATGGGGGTGAGAGGCAGCACAAAGACACGTGTGCCTGTCGCCCTTCAAGTCACTTCAGGTCAGTCGGCAGAAAAAGCAGTAGATAAGGTCAGTTGGAAGGCAGTCGCCCTTCAAGGCAGTTGGAAGGCAGTCGCCCTTCAAGGCAGTTGGCAGGCAGTCGCCTAGGCCGCGTCGGGTGTGACGCTAACCCCCACATCGGCAAACTAGACTTTACTAGATTATTTCTACGCCGGTGTGGGAGGTCGCTGCATGGGTTATTTCATCAGGCAAGTTTTATAACATGAATAAGGCGTAAACAACTGTGGCTCTGATCTGCCCATGTCTATTTATATGTGAACGTTTCGTACTCTGCATATATGAACTTCATATGTAAACTGTGTCACTTCAATAATAAATAAAATTATAGAACAAAATACACCGGAACTTTACTTTATTTCATAATTAATTGGCGTCCATTGTACAGAGTCTCGTGTTACTCCGCCTTGAGCTAGTTGAGTGCAAGTCTGCAACTTATAGCCGGTGTAACTGTAGCGGCCAACGTTACAAGTTGTAATTCAAAACTTAAATTATCCTTACAACATTTATGGTATAAATTATGTTTTTAAAGAAATGTACAATTTTTTTTGGCTTTTAGCAGATTGGTTAAAAATTATGTTTAGCAATTATGGCGGAGCATGTGGACAGTTGCAGTGAGTGAAAAGTTTACACCTCTGTGAATGCCATTGTATATGTACTCTTTTACGTCACGTTTATGCTAGTACCTTACTGGCATTATTGGAATATTTTATCGGTTATTAATGATCTTTGTGTTTACTTTTATTCAGTTGATTGTAGGGAAGCCTTTTTAATGTGTTTTCTTGAGTGAAGTGTGATATTATCAACATGTGTTTGGCTTAGTCTTCCATTTTCGGTACAGTCGTGAAGCGGCACCATTTATTTTCGTTACGAGGTTGATTAGTTTCGGGAAGCCGGTAAAGTGTCGTATTTACTGAATAATTCTGCAAATTATTTCTTATCAGTGGCAGACAAACATGTCCAAGGATTGCCATAGAAGATGTGTTCAGGAGATGCAAATTGGAAGTACGAACTCTAAGTCAGTGTGTTTTGTAAATAATATATTGCAAAACGGTTATTAGAATGTTTGAAATGTACTTTGCATTGAAAACCACTATTTCAACGCTGTTTTGTAGTGTAAAAATAACAAGTTTATTACAGTGGAAACTCTATCCATTGAATTTCAGGTGACTGACATAAAATTCTATAGATGCGGACATTCTGTAGATGGATGTGGACTAGCAAAAAAACACCCCACACCCACTCACCCACACCCCCCCCCACCTCATTAAACTTTATGTTGAACAAATTGATAGGCCTATGTTAGGTATTTGTCAAATTAACTAAAATAAAACAACGCAAATGTGAATATTAAAGAAGTATTCACAATACAGTAGAACCCTGTTATAAATTTCTCAAGAAAACCAAGAAGTGTTGACCTCATATGTAAAAAAAAAAAAAACCAGAAATAAACCATCTACTCTAATTCTTTCCGGTATTCACACTCAAACTTAATAAAAACCGTATTTAAAATGCCTCTTTTCAAACCACGTGTACAGAAATAGCTGACATAGCAGAAGTATTATCCATAGAGAAACTAACAACAGTCACAGTTACAGTGGAACCCTCTTATAAGGTTCTTCAGGGGTCCACAAGAAAGTGACACTATAAGCAGGAAAACACTATAAGAGGGAAACCCAAAAATTCAAGAATCTGGACACCAAAAGATATAAAATTATGCACCGTAATAAACACACAACTTTACATAATGAACAAAACAAATATTTCTTTTAAATACATTATCTTTTAAGAAATTTTATCTCCTGGTTGGGAAATCATAAAATTAGTATACGAGCAAAAGATTACTGTACATGCAAAACAAGCACAATTGTTCGTGGCAGTTTGTCTCCTGGTTGCATCAATGATTCGATTCAGAGTAGTCACTGGGATTTCCAAATTCCGAGGAATTGCTGTGCGTGTTCTACCCGGATTACGGTCCACGTGCTTGATTAAGATTAACTTTTCAGCTAATGAAAATGTTTGTTTTTTCTTAGAGGCACTCATTTTAATTTTTCACTAAAACTGTTTCAAGGATGAATTAATTTTCACTACATAAATATTAACTGAGCATGTGGAAGGTTGTTTTTTAAATGTGAAGCGAAGAAGTCGAAGTGAAGCTTGCATCATGCGAAGGAATTTCGAAGAACAAACGGAGCTGAAGGATTAAAAAATATATATACAGTTTTCAAGTATATTCAACTTTTTGTACCGTTACTGCCAAAATAATGTATGCCTACTAGACGCTGAGCAATGAAATAAAACATATCCTAATCTTACTGCTGAAAAACTGAAATATCAAAATCTGTAAGAAAGTAATCATTATACATTTAGATACCTACAAACTTTATAAAAACTATCATACTCCATATATCCAGTCCCATTTGGCACCACCACCGCACAGTGATGTAAATGGATGCCTATCAACATTTGGTCTCTTCCCTGTCCTTCTCCAAGGACCCTTGTCAATGTCAGGCTAGATAGTAAACTTGCTAGATGGTGGTGGCATTAGGGCCTCAGAGCAAGAGNGCACAGTGATGTAAATGGATGCCTATCAACATTTGGTCTCTTCCCTTTCCTTCTCCAAGGACCCTTGTCAATGTCAGGCTAGATAGTAAACTTGCTAGATGGTGGTGACATTAGGGCCTCAGAGCAAGAGAGTTGAGTCACTTTCACTGCTTACAAGGTAAGTGTGAAGTTCTACCAAAAAGACTATATCAGCTGTGGTGTGGTACACACGGCAGCACAACTCCCCCCATCCCCCTGGCACGTGATAATTTATGAGATGGTTACACATGCCAAAATTAGAAAGGCACAGAAACATTAATTTTTCGAGGCAGAAAATCCACACTGTATTTGTGTTATGTTATGGTCTGTCACATCACCCGCCTATTGCCTTCCACTGGTGTGTGTTGGGCATGACTTCTTGTTAGCCTAACAAAAGAGTGTACTAGAAGGGGGGGTGGGGAGAGAAAAAGAAGAGACAAAGAAAGCAGGCCATGACATCTACATGAAACACATCACCACTGGCCACCACTGCCAGTATCATGGATGAGGAGGGGGAGGGGCGCCCACCACTGGGCGCCACATCGCCACATTCCACAGTCCCAGCCATNATGGGACCAGGGCCACCACCGCCAGTATCATGGATGAGGAGGGGGAGGGGCGCCCACCACCAGGCGGCACATTCCACAGTCCCAGCCATGCCTACCTGCCCCAGCCTGTAAAAAAATTCACTCCTCCCCTTTGCAGGCTCACTGACCCTCGTCAGTGTCAAGCTGGTAGATTATCTCAGCAGGGTGGAGCTTGGGATAAAAACTACAAACTTTGTTTGAAAAGCTGTGTAAGTTGAGAATCTTTTCCATTGAGGTTTTCTTTTCCCAGTGCACTTCCTTCACAATTGGCCTTATTCACGGGAAAATGAAAACATTATTTCTGGGAATGTTTGTTATTCTTCTTATGGAGAAACATTCCGGGCTAGAAAAATTCTGCATTATAGGCTGGAAAACCCTTTAAACGGGAACCTTATAAGCGGGTTCTACTGTANAAATTCTGCATTATAGGCTGGAAAACCCTTTAAAAGGGAACCTTATAAGCGGGTTCTACTGTACTAGCCAAGAAATAAAAATGTCTCGGATATTGTGATTGATAAAGTGCAGTGAATAGGGTTTCCTTAATTTTGCGTTGACTGTTTTGTTAACTTTCCAGGCAAAATTATTAGTGTTACATTTATACAAATATGCATTTGTAATTTTCATGAAAAAAATATTTAAGTGAAAAACTTGTGAGTGTTGCTGGCAATGTTACATCGCGAATCAATATCTCGAAAATATGGCACCGCTGTGTCTCGTGGTTGCTCTGCTGGTCATTACCAATATGACTGCCGCCGTAAACATTGCAAATTCTTTCTGAAAGTCTAAAAAAACATCTACAGTACATATTTCATACATATATGTACTGTATTTCCAAATTTTTTTTAATTTCGTGCTCTCTAAATACATGATGTTNGTATTTCCAAATTTTTTTTAATTTCGTGCTCTCTAAATACATGATGTTGAAATGTGAGACGTCTATTGTTATTTATTATTTTTTGTTACAATGTACGAGTTAAGTGCAACATTGTTACAAAATCAACAACAGGTTCAGAAGTGGTAAATTATATAAATAGGAATAAATGCAGGGCAATGAGACGTAAGCTAAAACAATGTGTGTTGAAAATCTATTTTATTTGTGTTATCTATTAGTATTACTTGTGCATGTATACATAATGTACTGTATACAGATTTTGAATGCCATAGTGACTACAGTCGATAATTATACTTTTTTGTTAATACTTTGTCATTTAATGATCGGAGCATGTAATTTTCGGCAATGATACAAAAATTTTTGTTCAATTGACGCTGTAAAATTAAATTTTGAATTCGGCAAAAACTGACTTTTTTTTACCATTAGTTACATAGGAACTTTGTCGGGACCACAGAAAATTTTCTGTGGACACTGACTTTTGATCCATCCATGCTCGATGGATTGAGTTTCTACTGTATATGCAAAATCAGAGTGCAAGGTTAACTACACCAAAAATATTCACATACATAAAGAATGTGTTTATTAATTGCATTTATAGAAACGACAAATTTATCACGTTTTCTTCTTTTGGTGAGGTTAAAACTTGCAAACTATAATAATTGGAATGTTACTTCCATATGGACAACATTTTCCACTGGGGTATTAAAACAATATGTAATTCAAAATGGTATGTCTCGTAAGAAGAACTGTAAAACAATGCCATCTCACGAAAGACAAATATCTCTCCCAACCCCATCCACTTGCAATGAAATAAACAGAGCCTCAGAAGTATAACTTTGCCATAACAAAAATAAAACTAGTTGGAATGGTAATCTACATTCATCACAGCATTTGTTTAGAGTACACACACTGTTTTCATCATAGACAGAACAATTCTGGCTCAAGGATACATTTTGGCCATGCTACATTTCTAGAACTGTTAAAATTTAGTGAACTTATATGAATGGAGTATACAGAGAGGTTTACCTTAGTTTGCTGCACCAACATAAAATATTGCAAACACTATTCAACCAAAATAATATGACAAACTCAGCTGTAGGGGCCTACTTTTCAGATGCAGGGTTTTTAATTTAAACACATTAAGAATTAACAATTTAGTATGCCCTGGAGTCAGAGCAAGTATTAAATGGTAAAAAAGCAAATACTGTAGAAATGCTTTTCAGCTTCAATTGTTAAATGCTGTGAATGGCTAAAATACACTCACTACAAACTAAATGTAACCCATTTAGTTCAATGGCACAGTTAATTTCTCCTAAATGAGCTTAAGTTGTACAAAAAGCCACAAAAAGAACATGGCAAAAAAGACAAAAAGGGTGATGAATTACTGTAGTGTTACAAGAAACGGCCATCAGAGAGAAGAGACACACTCACTCTTCCTTCAACTCCGAAACACTACGGCAGACCCTCTGCCTGGCTTCTGCGTTCCATATGAGCTCCGGGTTTTCGTGAGTACCCTCGAACATGTGGATGCACATCTGTGGAGAGTCGCGCATTGCGTCGGCAAACGCAGGCGGCAGAAAGCGGTTCAACATGAGCCGCACCTTGGTGCCCACTAGCTTGTCTGTGCCCATCCTGGCCAGAAGCTCTGCGGTCTTCTCCCGCACAGCAGGAACAGTGGAGTTGCAGAACAGATCCAGAAGGTAAATCACAGCTCCTGCATACAGGACAGGATGAGGCTTACTGCCTTACACACAGCTCATGTAACACTTTTTACATTACAGGCTGTTCATGGTAAACGGAGCTATTTTGAAAGCCATGCATAAGATCTACTTGTATGCACATTGTATATTCTTTCACCATATTTCAAATTAACATTGCCATGGGCCTGATCACTTTATTCATGCATCAGTCACATGAAACTATTAAATTATTAGAAAAGTTAAGATTAGAAAAGTTTAGATTTTCCAGTTTTGTTAACTCTTAAAGGGTAAAAACAATTGTATTTGACAATGAGCAGTAAACTCTCAAAAATTTAGTACACAAGACAGTGATTTATTTTTATTTGCCCAGTGCTAAAAACTGCGAAAACAAAAATTCAACTAAATCTAAATAAATGTCTATTTCCATTTTAATTTCAAACAGAACACTTTATAAATGCATTTTTATAGTGTATTAAACTTTTGCTCTCTGCCAAATTCTACTGTATACTGCTTAAGTTTTCATTTTATAAAACCCTCTCCACTTAATAATAAAAATTATTAAAAAAAAACCCCCAGAAAGAAAAATAAATAATTTTAGTATTGGCAAATATTTAGTTTGAGGTTAAGACATGGAACTACTTTCCCTTTGTTGTTACCAAACTTACTGAGTGCACATCAGTCAGCGTGCCTGTTAAAAAATATAACATTCAGGTAGGAGCAGTGACAGTTTTCAAAGGCTGATTTCAAAATCATGAGCATTCTACATTATAATTAAACATTCAATTAAAAATTTTTATTTTCTACTCCAAAACTTTACCGTAAAAATTAGTCAGTGGAATTTCCTGTAACTTCTCAGTAATAAAGTGGAACAAATTTCTGAATATGGCGAAGAGAAAAAAATTGCTCCATGAAAATTTATGAATTTTGGTATTTTGAAATTGCTTATCACCAAACAGTGCAAATAATAAATGACACTGATGCGTCACGAGCGACGTCATACTCTCATCTAGCCTCGCCACAGCCGCAGCCCGCTCCTAACAAGAGCCATTACGCCGTACACGTATCAGGACTCCTTCCAAGCCAGTTATGTTTGCCCAGCTGTTGCCGCTTGCTGCGCTGCAACCTGCTCTACCCCTCCAGTGCCTGGCATGTGAGGGGAAGTCTCCGCTGCTCTCAGTTACTCTCTTCTCTCCTTCGCCTCTCTCTCTCTACATGCCGCAACCCCCACGCTGGCCCTATGCACCAAGTATAAATAGGACCCGCAGTCATCAGTTAGAAGGAAGTTGTGGCACGCTAGTCCTCTACAGAACGTCACGCTGCTCAAGCAACCATCAAATTTTTCACAACGCCATTGCCTTCTGGAGTCCAGTTGAGAGTTCTACTCTGTATGAAGCCACCTCTCTGCCTGCCAGCATACCGAAGCCACTACGCTTCCAGCCACCTTGTAGCTTACACTCAGCTATCACGAGTGAGAGTACCGCTGACTTGGGGTCGCCCTCACCCCTTGCGCTGCCGCGTCTTCCGAGACTAGGTAAGATACCAGTCAGCAACTTAGGACCGGCCAATCAGGCCTCAAGTCAGGGTACAGGCTGGTTAATGTGTGTGATTGAGCAATCAATAAAAAAGACACAAATTTGACTTGGTCAAGTTGTCTCTTCCAGCACTCTGTAATTCCTACACCTAGTCCTTTCTCTTTCCGGTTCGTAACCTGTCCTAATAAGACTCTTCTAGGGTTAGCCACGAGCCAAAACCTCCCTCCTTTTCTCTCCTATTGATAACTGTTTCGAAGTGCTGCTTAGGAAGCTTGCCTTCCTAGACCTCACTAGAGCAGTTTTCTCTTGGACTATCGACCTTCCAGTAAGTGCCTGGGTCAAACCGCGACATCCCGTGTGCCAGGTTACCTGCTTGGAAACTATAGGCAACCCCCATCAGGAGCCCCACTATTCGTGACACCTGGGTCAGCCTGCTAAGTCCCACGCGCCAGGGAGCTACAGGAGTGGATGCCCTTAGCCTCCTACTGTAACCTCCAGTTTGGTACTTGCATCAGACAGCGATGTCCCGCGCACCAAGTCACTGGGATGGAGACCAGTAGAACAGGCCTCCAACACTACCGACCACTTCCTTTGCTAAATCAGGCTTGTGTTTACCCCTTATTGGTCACCCACTATCAACCTAACTGGTTACCCCCACCACCTTATGCCTCATTATTGGGCTGGGCTGGGCAAAGCTGTCAAGCAGGGGATAGCTCAGGCTGGAGCATTGAGGGAAAGCAGCCCGGTTGGCAATCAGGTATACTCCTGGAAGAAAGAGAAGGCTGCACTTGAGAGAGGATCTACCACCAGAACAACAAGCTCCACCTTGAGTCTCCTCTGGCATGTGCAACTGCAGTATCGCCACTGCCACCTACATTACCGAAGAAGACGCCTACCTTCGTCCAGCCAGCCAATGTTACCAGGGTAGTCATGCCCCTTAAAGTCACACCAGCTTATATCCCCACCAGGGCACCCACTCGCCCATTGCTCGCAAGTGCGCCACCCAAGGCTCAACGCACAATTATAGAAGTGGCCAAAGCCAACATCCTACACACCAGGAAAAACCCCGTTCAAGTGGCAACCATGGCTTCACTGTCCCCTAGGGGGAAAGGACCTTGGCCTCATCCTTGAACGGTCATTCTCACAAGGGTGAACAACGAGGCAACAACACAAGGTCCGCATGTTCTGAAAATAACACTTTTAAGCATATAATAATTATATAGGAATGGAATCTGGTAA
>NQII01007858.1:68933-85769 GCA_002778355.1 Clitarchus hookeri | reverse complement strand
TCATCACCTTCAGTAAGAGTTTGGGCGACAAGTTCACTATACAGTTTATTGACACGTATAGGTTCATGTCTGCCAATCTGGCAACTCTCGCTAAGAATCTGCCGTTCGGTGAATTCCACACAACGTCACGTTTCTTCACGGTAGAGCGCGAGCTACAGCTGGTAACCCGGAAAGGTGTCTTCCCCTACGACTATGTTAGCTCGTGGGAGAAGCTCACCGAACCGCAATTACCGGCTATAGAGTCATTCTACAATAGGCTTACTGGAGGGAATGTCAGTGCCGAGGACTACCAGCACGCACAAACCGTCTGGTCTGTGTTCGGATGTCGTACCCTCCAGGACTATTCTGAGCTCTACTTGAAGACGGACGTGCTGATTCTGTGCGACGTCTTTGAGAATTTCCGGAGGCTCTGTCTACGCACATACAGTCTCGACTGTGTACGCTATGTTAGTGCTCCCGGGTTCTCGTTTGACGCAATGTTGCGCAATACACAGGTGGAATTAGATTTGCTCTGCGACTATGACATGCACCTGTTTATTGAGGCTGGCATCCGGGGAGGGGTGGCTCAATGTGTTAAGCGGCACGCAGTTGCCAATAACAGGCATATACCAGACACATATGATGCCGACAAACCATCTACCTACCTGCAGTATGTAGATGCTAATAATCTCTACGGTTGGGCAATGTCCTTACCATTACCATATGCAGGTTTTGAATGGACCGCCACGAGCATCGATGTGATGAGCGTGCCGGACGACGGATATGTCGGCTATATACTGGAGGTAGACGTAGAATACCCTTGCGCTCTTCACGAAGCGCATATGGACCTCCCATTCTTGCCAGTGAACGAGTGTCCCCCGGGGTCCAAACAAACGAAACTCATGACGACACTGGAGAGCAAACTTCACTATATCGTGCATTACGTTACTTTGAAGCAAGCATTGGGTCATGGGTTACGGCTGAAGGCTGTTCACCGAGTCCTTCAATTCCTGCAGAAGCCGTGGCTTAAGCCCTATATTGATCTCAACACAGAGAAACGTCAGGCTGCCACGAACGCTTTCGAGAAGGACTTTTACAAGTTAATGAATAACGCAACGTACGGTAAACTTATGGAAAATAAGCGCAAACGACAACGTATGGAACTCGTGTGTAGGGAAGTTCGGGCGAAGAAGCTCATCGCAAAACCTGCGTAATTTACATCCTGATAATACGATGAGTCATTGAGTCTAGTCAAATTATGTCAAGAGAGCATTGTGTTTGACAAGCCCATATACGCTGGGTTTGCCGTACTCGACCTGTCAAAGACACTTATGTACAAGTTTTACTACGATGTAATGCGAGCACGGTATGGGGACAGGGTAAACCTCCTTTACATGGATACAGATAGCTTTGTAATGGAGATTGCCAGTCCTGACTTCTACTGTGAACTCGCCCTTAACCCTACGCTCATGTCGCAGTTCGACACCAGCGCCTACCCGCCCACTCATCTTTGTTACTCACCTACCAATTCTAAGGTGATTGGGAAGTTCAAGGATGAATGTGCGGGTGACGAAATGGTTGAGTTTGTAGGGTTAAGGGCGAAACTGTATGCATACCGATGCCTGAATACGGTAGTGAAGCGCTCGAAGGGGATACAAGGGTGCGTAGTTGACAATACGATAACNGATTGCCAGTCCTGACTTCTACTGTGAACTCGCCCTTAACCCTATGCTCATGTCGCAGTTCGACACCAGCGCCTACTCGCCCACTCATCTTTGTTACTCACCTGCCAATTCTAAGGTGATTGGGAAGTTCAAGAATGAATGTGCGGGTGACGAAATGGTTGAGTTTGTAGGGTTAAGGGCGAAACTGTATGCATACCGATGCCTGAATACGGTAGTGAAGCGCGCGAAGGGGATACAAGGGTGCGTAGTTGACAATACGATAACGTTCGACGATTATCGGCGCATTCTTTCGGCCCAGCGCAACATGAGAGTACAGGTCGCGGGTATTAGGTCGTACCATCACACAGTATATACAGAGCAATCCTCCAAACTGGCTCTTTCGTGGATGGACGATAAGCGGAAAGTCCTGGATGATGGCATACATACCGTCCCCTATGGCTATCAGGCCTAATACGAAAAACAGCTCTGTGTTGGCAGAGAGAGTGCTTATTCTCCCGGCATGTACTGTAGCACGTACAGACGTATTCGTATTCCGCCTGTCAGGTGCATGGCCGAGGGTTTTGGTAGTCATATTTCTCGATAAGCATGCTGTAGCACATGCAAGTGTGTTGCAGGCTTGCCAGGTATGCTGGCTGATAGTCTACTGTAGCTCGTTCAAGAGGCAAGTTCCTATCATTGTCAGGTAGATTATCGGTTTTTATTCCTGCAGTATACCGGAGCACATGCAGGCCTGGAGGGCTTGTCAGGTATACAAACATTGGTCCGCGCAGTCTGATTCAGTGTACTATAGCTCATGCAAGCGTTGCAATCTTCAACTTGTCAGGTATACTGGGTGGTAGCATGCAAAAAGTATTGTCATGCATGTTACCAGCACGCCCTGTACATGTTTTTTTTTGTATCTTAAAAAATTGTTTTGTCGTCATTGCTACTGTTTCAATTAGTTAGAGCAAAAATAGGAAATTGTTTTCAGCTTATCTCATCATCGCTACTATTTCAATTGGTTAAAGTCTGCAAGCTAAAAATAAATTGTTTACCTGTATATCTTAGATTTGTTTTCTCGTCGCTACTGTTTCAATTAGTTAGAGTCTGCAAGCAAAACAACTGTGCGTTTTCTGTTAGCCACTTTATGTAGAATCCACATGATTGTTTCCCACCATCGCACTGTGTGTGTTGGCATCACACCCGTCTCGTTAATGTCGTACTGCAGTATCCTAGCACGCATATCTTTTTTCCCATTTCCCAGTTGTTGAAGCACTCGCTTCATTGTTTTCCCTCTTGTCGCTTCGCAACCCACCTGTTCGCTATATCTANCTCGTTAATGTCGTACTGCAGTATCCTAGCACGCATATATTTTTTCCCGTTTCCCAGTTGTTGAAGCACTCGCTTCGTTGTTTTCCCTCTTGTCGCTTCGCAACCCACCTGTTCGCTATATCTATAACGTTACCAATATATATTTATTTATATGTATTGATAGTGTTGTAGGAATAGAGTACTGCCGGTTCCAAGTCCGGGGTCCGTCTGCATGGTTATTCCATGCAGATTGGTAAGCGGGAGGACGTTGCTGGTAAGTGAAATTATTACAAGTCATAAAACTTACACCCCCCCATGAATACTTACAAATCTGAACACTTACAAGTTATAAAACTGACACCATCACATGAATACTTACAAATCTGAACACTTGCAAGTTAAACCCCAACCATCCCTCATGAATACAAACGAAATGAAGTTATAAAACCCATGATTACTTCTTACAAGTTAAACACTGCCTCCTCCTGAATACACTATATGAACACTTCTTATTACGCCTGATTAAAAACAAAGTGTTTTTACCGCCTAAGAAAATATAGATCTTATGGTGGGGGAAACTTACTTCTTAATACTTTATTGTTATTACGTCTGATTAAAAAAATTCTGACAAGTGTGTGTGAGAATACTGGGGTGGCGAGCGTTCACCCCTCCTCCTCGGTAGGGGAGTTCCGCCTCGCTGCACGAGGGGAGTTTCGCCTCGCTGCACGAGGGGAGTTTCGCATCGCTGCACGAGGGGTGAGGCTGGGCGCGCCCTCGCGCAAGCTACACTGCAACGTACGAAAAAAATTACGTAACTTTTTACATAACTTTTTTTACTGTATGAAAAAATGGCTTTACATAACTTTTACATATATTTTTTACTGGCTGGCAAAATGGCGGCCAACTTGTACTAGCTGGCAACATGGCCGCCAACTTGTACTAGCTGGCAACATGGCCGACATGTTATTGCCTCATCCAATACATTATTTTAAAAGAATTTAATAAAATTTTTACATAAGTTTTTACATAACTTATTAATTTACTGGCTGGCAAAATGGCCGCCTACTTGTACTGGTTGGCAACATGGCCGACATGCATGCCTCATACAATACATTATTTTAAAAGAATTTAATAAATTTTTACATAAGTTTTTAATTTACTGGCTGGCAAAATGGCCGCCAACTTGTACTAGCTGGCAACATGGCCGCCAACGTGTACTAGTTGGCAACATGGCCGACATGTTATTGCCCCCCTCATCCAATACATTATTTTAAAAGAATTTAATAAAGTTTTTACATAACTTATTAATTTACTGGCTGGCAAAATGGCCGCCTACTTGTACTGGTTGGCAACATGGCCGACATGCATGCCTCATACAATACATTATTTTAAAAGAATTTAATAAGTTTTACATAAGTTTTTAATTTACTGGCTGGCAAAATGGCCGCCTACTTGTACTGATTGGCAACATGGCCGACATGCATGCCTCATACAATACATTATTTTAAGAGAATTTAATAAATTTTTACATAAGTTTTTAATTTACTGGCTGGCAAAATGGCCGCCAACTTGTACTAGCTGGCAACATGGCCACCAACTGACTGCCAAAATGGCCGCCAACATGGCCGACCTCCTGCGGATGCATTCCTTCTCCTGCAAATGCATTCCTCCTGCTCTTGCATTCCGGCGCCCCTGTGTCCCTTTCATGAACCTGCGTTCTAAGGTACATTATCTAACTACTGAAGTGTTATACGGGTTCTTTAAGATCACTCGTATTTCATAAACGCGTTTGTTTCTAGTGTATTTTTTTTTAAGTTCTGTACGTATATCACACAAGATTTGGAGATTATTCACACTTCGCTACGGTTAGTGAGTCTTTCAAGGGGTAGCAATTAAGAATCCACGCTTTCTGTAACCGAATATATCATGAAATGTAAATTTTAAATGTCCTACAAAGAGTGAGTAATGCCAATAGTTTTTACCATAGTTAATTTATAATCGTCATTGGCTGATAACACAAATTACTTGATACTATTTGTACAGATTTATCCTATACACTTTTCTTCCAGGAAAAAATAACTCGCGACAGTAAGCCTAAAATACGCTCGCTGTTAATTCGCAATGCTGAAGCTACCGTCTTAATTTATGTGAGATAATCAAAATTGTATTGAATTCAAGCAGATAAATACCTTAAAATTAGGTGTAAAATATTGTTAATGCTTAGAGCCCAAAAATTAAGCTCAAAAGACCATTCTTGCCGCTTTAACCACTATGCTACGCCGAAGACCAATATTGATAATTATAAAAGGACAATGACTTGTAATGCATCATTAGCGAAGTGTAAAGTAATAATATTACTATTGGCATTACTCTGTCTTCGTAGCAGATTTAAAATTTACATTTCGTTATCGATTCGTTTACAGAAAGCGTGGATTCTTAATTGCTACCCCCTTGAAAGACTCACTAACCGTAGCGAAGTGTGAATAATCTCCAAGTTTTGTGTGATAAACGCACAGATCTTTAAAAATATTCACTAGAAACAACAGCGTTTATGAAATACGAGTGATCGTAAATAACTCGTATAACACTTCAATTGCATTCCAACTATTTTTACCAAAGTTATAAACGACATACTATCAATATTATTTGAATCATCCTATATTTACGCAGTACCTAATTCAGAATAATGAAGGAATGTCTGTTAAAATTATGGGTCGTGTCAACCGACAAATCAAATTGAAGCACGTGAAAATTTGACGTATTTCCTGTAACGTACATGAATAAAATGTACATGGCTATAAATTGAGCAAAGTAAGAATTAGTTATTTTTTTCCAAACTGAATCCCAAAATAATATCTTAGAGCTAAAAATTCTGGAATATTATTTTAATTCTCAAAATAGCATTATACGTAACCAACTTTTTTAAAAAGAAATATAGATTTTTTCTTTCAGTCTTGTTTTGCATACTTTTCTAAATATAAATCTAAAATAAAGTTTCCAGAAATTGTGAATTATCCAACAATTTTCAATACGGTCATATTATACCGTGGGTTTTAAATACTGCAACATTTTTCGATAAGAATTTATAACAATTTATCTGTGCATGCACACAGTGTTTCAGGTAAAGATGAGAGTTGTGGCGTAGGAGGATAAGGTATATGAAATATTACATTTTCCTGCGTTTATTTCAACGCCTGTTTTATGATTTTAGAAAAATGTATAACTGTATAATAATTTCAGTCTATTGAAATAAGTTGCCAAAATTACCTTCTATTTATATCAGCTATATGAAATTATTTATGGAATGTTGATTTTCACCTCTTCCTGTTACTTAACTGGGTATCGTAATATCAACAAACTATAGTTTTTGCAGTTGACCGTACATAATACGAAGTACTTACAATACAGTAATACAAATGAAGAACAGTATTATGGCGAGATAGTACTTTAAACCAAAATTGTAAATATGGGAATTGTCATAAATTTGTTCGCTACACACTGCTACGCACGTAGTGGACATAGGCGTAAGGAATAGACGTAGAAAAGTTTGCAATAAATTCATAATTAAAGAGAATATATAAAATTTATATTTACTTGTAATTATAAATTATTTGTGTGTAAAGCCTATTTTACAGTTTTTACAAATGTATTGGTTGTTGATAAACATATTTGCTTGTTTTATCAGTTCTCTTTGGAGTTTTAAAGTTTCGGAAGTACAAACTTTTCTGAGCAATATTGGCTTGGACTTCTCATCGCATATTAATGAGTGATTTTAAGTTTTAAGCGCATAACTTACACAGCTTAGGAATCCATCCCTCATCGATAGCTAGTCATAGAATAAAGCTACTAAATGGTTTTGAAAATTTTCAACAATGATATACCGAGACAAGTTTCAAATTATTTTGGTGATAACTCATTAGATAAATAATTTACCATAAAAGAACCATTTTACTACAGAACTTTTGATCTAGTCTCTATGAGAATATATCGTATTACTAATACACGGAACCCTCTCCACAGGACAGTTTGAGTGTATGTATGTTTAAATATTTTTTGTGATTTTCCCCCTTTTTTTTGCACATAATAGATCAAGCATTTTAATTGCTTTTCCTTCAGATTTATATAGTATTTTTTACTGTACCTTTTGATGGTTCAGTGCAAAAAATGTACCAATCTCTGGATTATACTAATAATAATTAAGTGGCATGCAATAATTATCCAGTGCTAATTAATGAATAAATGACATACAAACACCTCATTCACAAATCTAGGAAACGAATGTGGGTGAGGTAATACTTTTTATAAAGTTTAGTGTGTTTTATTATTGTTTAACGATAGCAGAATACAGATTAAGTCGTAAAGCATTAAACTGTTTTACCATTTCAGGATTTATTCAATCTCGTATTTCATGTGTTAATTTTTAATTTATATTAGAGTGGGAAAAGGTGTGGCGGGGCGAAATTGCCTGGAGACGTAAAACACCTCGGAAAGGTTGTCACCCCTACAACCATGGAGCGACAGCTTATAATTCACGTGGTGACGTTGTGTGATGTGGTTTAGTGGCTGGCGAAGTTGTGTTCGCTGCTCAGAAGTTGGGCTTCGAGCAACACATTAGAGCACTGTACCTGAGGTTCCCCGCTTTCTAAACACCACAGGAGTTTCAAGGTGGAGTGCGATATGATTACGAGAACTAAGCCATTTACCCACGCACACACAGATGGGAAAAAACCGTGGGTGCGTGTACTTATGTATGCGCGTTAGAAGTTATACTTCTTTGGCGTGACTAAAATAAAATTTTATTACGTATGCAGATAATTTATGCAAGTGGGAAAACGATAAAATGACCGAAGAAAGACACGCGCCAAAAGAAGTATAACTTCAAAAACCTAGGTGTGAGAAATAATACTCCTAATCTCTGTTACTACGCAAATATAAGAATTTGTATTTCAGTGTTGGGTCATACCCCTACCACGCTCACTGTCGAATTTCGTTACACGGTGCGAGCGCAACTTCCGTTGCACACTTAACTTTTACCCTCAACGCGCCAAAAGAAGTATAACTTCAAAAAAAAATCCTTAGAATTTTTTGATACGTTCATACTTTTAGTTAACCGTCTGTCAACTGGCCAACACGATACTGTTCGCACTACAATGTACAAGCCACTCACGTTTTTATTTATCTCTACTGAACAGATCATGATGTCTCTTCTACTGAACAGAGAATGATGTCTCTTCTACTGAACAGAGAATGATGTCTCTTCTACTGAACAGAGAATGATGTCTCTTCTACTGAACAGAGCACGATGTCTCTGCAGTTAACATTTACACAAAACCTAAATAACAAACGTAAAATTTAATTGGAATTTTTTTGGTCTTCCGGCATTCAGACAGATATTAAAAAAGGGGCAACCTGCAAATGATATCCGAAGTACCGCATGGGGTGAACCGAAACCTATATCACAATTCGCGGTATATCAGTGTCATGTCGGTAATTATCTCTCCGCCTAACTCAAATGACCGGAGAATTCAATACTTTTTTTTGCCCCCATCGCTGTCGCTCTTGTTCGAGTATTTTTTAGAATACACGACAGAACTTTCAAAAATATTCAGAAGTTCGTTTCGAAAGCCGTTAACTACGAATAACAACCAAATAAATCTATACGGGTGTTCGCATACTGATAATTAATATACACTTATTAAGTACCATAGGTGAAACTGTGCATCTCTGCATCAATAAAATTTTCTTAGTAAACATCCTAACAAAATTGCATACGCCCTATTCACTAGTGGTTAATACCAAGTAATTGTGACGCTAAGAAAAATATATTCATGCGGTAGTGTCATCTCTACTGTCTAGAAGATAGTGAAAACTTAAAAAAGGATCATACTTATCATGAATAATTATTTTGGGTTGCAGGAAAGTCCCAGTTTATAATAAATGTTAGGTATTGCACTAAACTTCGAACCTTTCAGTCACGTTATTTACGGCTTACGTACGTTTGCTATAGTGCTAGAACAGATAAGAAAAAGAGGGCAATTATTCAATTACAAGTCAAAACGTATTGCATAAAACATTAGTATTTTGATACTATACTTTATAATAACATTTTCAAACAGGAAAGCCTTGTAATTTGCTCTAAAAACGAGCCTTAATATGAGAGCGGCCATACACTTTAGAAAAGTACATTTCTGAGCAATGATATGATTGGACTTGGAAAACAGGCATAGTCAGTACATATTAAAAATTTACCATATTGAACAAAATTAAGAATTTCGTTCGTTGAAACTTACATCTTTTTAGATTATCAGTGAACAGTAGGCCTACACTATAAATTCCTCTGGAATATGGTTTCTGAGTTTTTGCACAAGTACTGTGTTATGTAAAGATTAAATGGGTATTTTAAGTTATTTACTATGTGGTAAAATGAATCACATCCTAATAATTTATTAAATGAGTTTACTAAACAACGATAAGAATTAATACTTTATTTATACTGGGCAGGATATATATTTACTCACACATAGCTAGGAATCCATTTGTGCTTGTCATCCAAATCTAATCCATATAGACTACAGACGGTAAAAAAATATACGTTTACTTTCAACATATGATATTATTACTGACTGTTAATATCCCTCCATAAATCTTAGATAACTATGAAGATTCACATGCATAAATTACTCGAGCATTGTTTAATACATCACAAACAGCTAGATCCGACAGTAAATTAGAAATCGCGACCTTTCACGTATCGAAGAAGAATTATAAATTAAATGGTATAGCCCGCGTGAGTAGCCTAGTGGGAACGGTGACATTCTTGTCTTAATTTCATTGGCATATGCACGCATTCAGTACGAGCTGTCAACAGTAACTTCTTGCTGTTACAATTTTCATTGATAGCAAAGGATATTTTCATACTACATGTCAACTTACGTTCTAATACATTTAATATAAAAGAGCAAGAAGAGCAGGTTTTTGTCGAATAACCTGATAGCGATGCTCGAGTTTAGCTCANCAGTAACTTCTTGCTGTTACAATTTTCATTGATAGCAAAGGATATTTTCATACTACATGTCAACTTACGTTCTAATATAAAAGAGCAAGAAGAGCAGGTTTTTGTCGAATAACCTGATAGCGATGCTCGAGTTTAGCTCATTGGTTACTGCCTAGTAACGCAACAGATATTCAGCTGTATAATATTATTTCCAGGAATAACGTTTTTTGTATTGTACTGATCATGTTTTGTCATGCCAACGTTAATGAAAATCTTTTTATGTATAGCTTTAAACTACCATGTACAGTCAATGCACACTAACTGTTCTGAACTGTTCGCTGACTTTTTTATGACTGATTCTCATGTTAAATTTGCATTAACTTCATGTAATTTTTTTTTTTGTAAAGTAGAATTTGTATTCACATAGAAGTTAAGAAATGCTTTCGCTTGATAATTTGTAATCCAGTGCTACCAAATATGATGTATCTGGGAAATATAAAATAATGCTAGGGTATAAATATGTATATTTGCCGTTAAACGTACACGTTTGTTAAAATATTTAAAACATTATCCTCTCGCACATACATTGAAATAAATTTTTAACCATATTAATCCCACAGTTTTTCATATCACTTGTTTGTTAATTTTTTAATACACACAAACGAAAGTATAACTTTAGCGTCTGTTGCAATCGTGACATAACGCAATGGAAAATTCAGACAGGAGTTGATAACAATAAAATAAATACACAAAACAAAATACAAGAATCGTCCCTTGAATATCATTGGATAACACTAAGTTACAGTTACATATTGTTGAAGTTGGGTGAACTTCTTTCGTGGTAACTTTACCTTTACGTCGCTATTTATTCAATGTTAGTACACTGATACCGCATCTATTACTGAATATGACGACAAAGCAAAGTTAGCGCAACGAGCTCTATACCTTTAGTAACGTCGAGATTCCAACATTGCACCACAAGTCTCTCTCTCTCTCTGCGTCTCACTTCCGAACTTGTGTCGGCTCTCTACGGCTTGTAAGCTCCACGTATATTCCTTAAACGTAATCCTCCCTTTTGGTGCATGCATGTTCGCTGAGTTGACTGAAATTCTCAGCGGCTCTAAATGGCCTTTTTCCAGCCTCCGTTCAGAGACGTCGGTTTATGTGGTTTCTCTTGGAGCCTGCTATTAGGATTGCTTTCAATTTTGGTGGCGTTTCTCCTAGTAGCGAAAATTCTTGCTACCAAACGCGGCACCGCCTATGTGAAAATACCTACAGAGGAAAATCTTGTAGGTATACTGTGGTTTTTGTATGCTCACGATAGTAAAATATACTTCTCAGCAGTAATAATTTACGACCGGCTTCGATTTAATGTCACATATAAATTATTTCCTGTCGTAGTCACGTAAAATTTGAACTTTACGTCGCTGGCAGAATCACGCGTCGGGCCACAAAGAAAGTCACGTCTCGTGTGAAGAGCTCTGCCATATTCAAAGTAAAACCCACGTGGTGGTGCAGCCAACTCGGCGGCCCGGAAGATCTCCTTCGCATGCTACCAACACAGTCACGTGTGAAATGTTAATGCAAATAACGTGGTGGGTGACGCTCTGGTGGCCAATAGTGAAAGAAGCCTTGTGCAGCGTATTCATGTCTTTTTTATTTGCATCCTTTTCTTTCAGAATGTACAGATCTCGATGTTCAGTTTTACTAATTATTTGACGTATACAAATACAATTGTGGCAACTTATTAACAGTATATATCACGTATGTGCATATAAATGGAAATTGATATAAAAAATAAAGTTATAAAATTGCATATTCAATAAAAAAATTTCTGATTAATTCACAAAAAAAAATGAAACTAAAACATTATGAAATGTTATATGAACACGACAGATACACTGAATTAATATTGAGTATTATTCTGTAGGGGATTTTCGAGGTGTCTTTTAAATATATTGTGAGTTATTGTGTCAAGAACCTTAGAAAGTGTTCCAGCAAAGCGGTTTATCAACTTCCGAACTGTGTAATAGGGATTCTTTTCGTATTTCTGGGTCGTGCTTAGAGGAACGTGGTTTATACTGTTAAATCTGGTATAGTGCTTCATGTATGCCACAATAATTTTTTTTATGGAAAATTGAATAGTGGCGTAAATATAGATACCAACTCAGTATATTTTGCTGCTGAAATACGGGCCTGCATTTGTCGGCCTGCGTTGCGTTTTATTCTGACAATTATTTTGTGAAGTTTGAAAAATTTAATTAATTCGAAGATGTCCCTCAAAATTTGGTTATGCTTGAGATCTAGAATATAGGTTATTAATATATATAAATATATATTATAAACTATATATAATATTAAATTACTAATGGTAATTTTATTATAAAGGTTAGTAAGGCGGTTCTCATCTCTTTATTGGAATTCCCTTTTGATCCTATACCTGCAAGTGACGTTCTAAAACAGAATACCTTTTTGTTGATTATTTCAACTTTATATATAATCTTCTTCTGTTTGGCAGTTTTAAATTGTTCTCCTGTCAATTACCGCAGAGTTTCTCTCTATGGAATCCGCAAGTATAACTTGAACAGCTCTTCTTTTCTTTTGTAATATCTCATGGTTAATAAGTGGGACGTTCTCGACTGAAATCCGAAGCCTACGTCTGACGAGAACATATCGTTGCTGTGAAGTTTTCGAACATTGGTCTCTTGGCTATTTTGCATACTTCTTTAAAAATTTTATGTTATAACTTTTGTCTAGAATTTTTTATTTTGTGTTTAACTGTTGATTCTAGGATGCGAACCCATTGAGCTTATTAACGTATTAATAACAAGTTTTTTATTACTATTTATGGTATATATAAAATGTTTAGCGTATTATTTCCTTTGTGATAGTTTGAAAGTAATTATTAAAGAATTTGCTAACCTGACATTTATGTTTTCACAAAAAAATTCTGACTGGGTTATTATTTTCCTTGCTGTACTAATCTGTGGTATTTTAAACTAATGACATGCCAATTTTGTGTTTAATTCCCTCCTTTGAAGTGAGTTCAACGAATCTCGTGTAATCTTGCTCATTAACGATGTCCACAATGTCAATAAATATACTTCTGCAAGCATTTTAAAATTTGTGATAATTTCACTACAAAACTGGAAAATTGACATTCACCTTCAAAAATAGTGCAACGAAAATACGTTTAATAAAACACATGCATACATTTAGAACTTTATGAAAATTATATAGCATTTTAGTATATTGACGTTTTCATTTGCCCTTAACCAGTGACCATAAGGGAAACACAGAACACTAAATTCGAAGCATGAAGTATGAAAATATATTAGAAATGGTTTTGGTCTGAAGAAAAATGTTTCGTTATTCCTGAAACCAGTAGGTTTCCCTACCGATAATTTATTATCTGTTTTGCGCTCGTGAGATACAAGCAATTTAAAATATGTTTTTGTATAATTAATTTTTACGAGAATTTGGCCACAGCAAGTTTAGCTTACGCGAAGCAGTTAATAGAAGTTTATGTGTTTTATTAACAATGCGGTTTTGTTTTCAAAATTAGAGAAGCAGGTATGGCTGGTTTTAAAAAAAATGCGTGGCGCATTCTTTAGAAGTATAAATGCTCACCACACTTAAGTTCTAAATATAAAATATTCGCGCTATTATTTTGAAACACGTTAAAAATTAATAGCNTAAATGCTCACCACACTTAAGTTCTAAATATAAAATATTCGCGCTATTATTTTGAAACACGTTAAAAATTAATAGCGGCTTTCCTGTAAAAATGATTTCTGACAGAAATGTTTTGAGAATTTATATGAGATTGCAGAGCTTTTCGCAGCAACGTTGTCAAGGGTTTAGTATTAACTCACAGTTAACCGTAGGTATTGTCGAATGAGCTATATTCTAGTTGTGTATTTAAATGAGCAAATAAGCACTTTTTGTTTTGTAGTATCTATCAAGAATCTTAAAAACGAAATTTTCACGTGCGTTTGCAAATTGGCTGTAATTAACTGATCTGTAGGTAATTGCACCAAACGATTAAGAAAATTAACTATGGCAAACACCGTATTCAACAATATGCTCTCAACATGTTATATTTCTCTGGAAATAGAATCATAAGCAATTTTGTTCGTTGTTGCGTCTGCTGACGATACTAGTTAAAAATTTAAATCTAATGAAGGTTACATGCATACGTTACCAATTCTAACAAGCAATTCTTCACACTAGGTTGCAGGTTTAATTCAAAAACAAGAAATTACCGACATAACTATCAAGCCTATTTTGCTCTGTATATGTATGATAATAATTATGATGAAGTACTCAAAGAAGTTTCTATAAAGAATATGGAAGTGTTCGGTCGAGTATAGTTCGTGAGGTATAATGTAAGTACACAACAATAGTGTTTTGGTTGCAGTATCTTTCGAAATGACGGACGATTGAAGCTATCGTGCAGTAAATTTAGTGGGCACAAATAAGTACGTTGACAATGTTATGAATCAGTGAACGCGGACAAGCCAGGCAAATTGCAGCGGTGCGTCGATATCCAGGACAAGCGGATAATCCAAAACACGATGCAGCAACTATAGTTTGTAAAACACAGCACCGAAGCGCCAGCTGAACATCCCTCCCAGCAACACGGTATTTGGGATAATGACGCCACTAAGAAACTATACAACTAGACGTGGGTCGTTACGTCATTTTCAAGAAACGTAACGAAACTAGTTACTTGGTCGCCGTCACCAGTTTTATAACAAGTGATTTTTGTAGCTAGTTTTTTTTCTGCTTTATAAATAACTCTATCATCTATATAGTTACTCACGAAACGAAAATAAATGAAATCACTATTTAAGTTTGTAGCTATACAGTTAAATCAATAACGTAATACTGACACAAATTAACGGTAATTTTGCAGTTTAGGGGCTTTTCTGAAAAACACACTTTATTTACACTTTACTATATTTACACTTAATTTAGACTTACGCAATATACATTAATTATCTTTACATATACANCGTAACGAAACTAGTTACTTGGTCGCCGTCACCAGTTTTAAAACAAGTGATTTTTGTAGCTAGTTTTTTTTCTGCTTTATAAATAACTCTATCATCTATATAGTTACTCACGAAACGAAAATAAATGAAATCACTATTTAAGTTTGTAGCTATACAGTTAAATCAATAACGTAATACTGACACAAATTAACGGTAATTTTGCAGTTTAGGGGCTTTTCTGAAAAACACACTTTATTTACACTTTACTATATTTACACTTAATTTAGACTTACGCAATATACATTAATTATCTTTACATATACAACACAAAAACTAGCTCAAAATTAAATCACAACACGAAAGTACTTTGGTGTTATGGTTGTGATTTCAAATTTCAATCAACGAACGAAACTAAAACAAAATATTTTGAATTAGAATTTCTCCCAGTGACGCTCACTTCCCGGAATCCCGAGTCGTTGAAATTATTTACAAACAGAGATCAGCCTACTTTATTCTCTATATCCATAATCTTACGTATGAAAATTAAACGAATACTAATACTGTTACGCTGTTTTGTTATCGGTTATCGCTATTCGGGCTGTAGGCACGTGCGCGTTCGGAATAGTTCGGATCCATTCGTGTCACCCGCTCGGAATAACGCATTTATAAGAATCACTACTTGTCATTTGACTCAAAACTAGTGATTCGGTTATTTTCCGCGTAGCTAGTTATTGTAACTAGTGACGTAAAATAACGCCCACGCCTATATACAACGCTTGGCAACACATTGTACGGGGGCTGTCTGTGTAGTTGAGAATGGAGCAGTGCCGGAATCCATGGGTGGGGGAGGGGGAAGGGAAATGCCTGAGAAAACCCGCCGACCAGTGGCATCGCCAGGCACGATCCCCACTTGCGAAAATCCNACGCCTATATACAACGCTTGGCAACACATTGTACGGGGGCTGTCTGTGTAGTTGAGAATGGAGCAGTGCCGGAATCCATGGGTGGGGGAGGGGGAAGGGAAATGCCTGAGAAAACCCGCCGACCAGTGGCATCGCCAGGCACGATCCCCACTTGCGAAAATCCGGGTGTGGCCGGGTCGTGGATTGAACCCGATTCGCCTTGGCGGGAGGCGAGCAGTCTAACCGCTCAGCCACCGCGGCCCCTCTGTCTGTGGACGCACGCCAAGAATAACAGCCCTCAAGATGCAGCTCGGCGTGCCGCTCGTCGCTTCCTGTCATATCAATCAGCTTATGGCAACGATACATACAGGTTAGTAATGTTTGAGTGGATGATCGACAATGCCTTGGGCATCCCTCGCCAACAGCTTATATTTATTATTCAGAACTCTATTAATTAATTAAATTTACTCTTTTCAGTCTTTTACTTTACTTCTCTATAGAAATCATAAACCTTCTCTATTGTAAAATGAAGAAATATATAATTTGTAATTCCCTGGTCTAAAATATATAAAAACATAAAAAGATTAACACAGCTGCTCTGAAACTAAGAGACTATCACAATAAATATATTACGCGTATATACTGGCATACATATGCAACAGGGAAGTGTTGAGAAGTTACTGAGATAACATTTTTAAGGTTAAATTCTTAGTGACATTTTCAATGTGACATTTTAAAGAAGTAAATGTTGTATGGAACACAAGTACTAACGAGCCAACCATTTAAAAAATATGAAGCCACTGCCCACCTGAGTTATACAGGATGGTGGCTAGTAGGGTACTGAGTTACTGTACTTTTGTGCAGACTAAGGGCACCTGTAGTTGTTGCGTAAGGTGTGAACAAATACTCTTATTCTCAGTTAGTTAACACACAAGTCTTTTATTTGAAAGAAAATAACATGGGTATTTACACACACACACGAGACTGAG
>NQII01007858.1:16073-68898 GCA_002778355.1 Clitarchus hookeri | reverse complement strand
GTTGCTTGAATGGAGACGTTTTTACTTAACTGTGACTGCGGCTTTTGGTGAGTTGTCTTCGTTGGTTGGTGTAGCTGGGTCAGATCTCGGCTGGCTGTTCCCGTCGGAGACCTTAGCGCGTCTCCTCTCCTGCGTCGATGTCCGCCACGATTCGGCTCGCACTTCCAACTCCTCCCCCTCGCGTCTCGGCTTCCGAACAACCAACTTCTCCAATCCTCGGTATCGCACTTTTCGTCCCGATGTGCTGCTCCGTCGCCATCCGGCGCCGTCTACTTCCTCTAGGTGCGGGGCTTCTCGTGAGGCCACCACTCGACTCCCTGGCTCGGTCTCGGGCTTCGCGTCCCGACTTGGTGATACGACTGTCCTGTTCCCGTCAAGCGACTGACTCATCTCGCGTCTCGGCATCGCTCCTGTCTGTCGCCTCTCGGCGCGGGCTACAACTGACACTACGTCACTGACTCTGCCTCTGCCGGGGTCAGAACCCCGGCCTCGGTTGACTGACTCACCTGATTGCCTGTCGTCTCTCGGCGTGAAGATACAACTGAGTGACCTCCGCCACGCGGCGAGGCCACTGAACAACTCCCCTCCATCTCGGCTGTCGAACAACTCCTCCCGTCTCGGCTGATGAACAACTGCCCTTCCGTCTCGGCTGCGCTCGTGATTTAACTCGCTTGTCACTATANCTGATGAACAACTGCCCTTCCGTCTCGGCTGCGCTCGTGATTTAACTCGCTTGTCACTATATTGAAGCTACCTTTGTCAGCAATTTCTCAGGAGAGAATTGGGGAGTTCCCCTGTGTAACTCGGCCTTTTTTTGTGCCCGATTTTGTGTCTTGTCAGTGGTTTGTGCGCTCCAACCAGGGTGTAGGAAGGGTGAGGAGGTGTCGCGGGGATTCCTACGGTACTAACTTCCGAGCTGTGGTCTGCACAATTCTGGTCGGGGGCACCCCCGGCTTCCGTCGTCGTGAGCGCCTATCTGCCTATTTCTCGTGGGTGGCTGAAGGTTCTTCCCCGAACCATTCCCCTAGGGGAATTCCCTGTGTCTTTCGAGCCTCGGTTCATCCCCGGGGGTGAAAGTTTCGTGGCCAGCTGCCTGCCCTGGATATGTATTAATAAGATGGCAGGGTGTGGTAACGGCACTATGCCTATTCTAGTATGCGACATGCGTCAAATAGGTAACCCAATCTCATTAAATCATGCTGCCTCTAACAGTACTTTTGATATTCTTAGTTGTGGGTTTAGGCCTAATTTGAGTAGTCCGCGAAATATATCAAAAACGTGATTTACAAAGTGGTTAGCAAAATCTACGAAGAATGTTATATTACGTTTCCCAAGAAAATGCGGGGATACGGAGTTTTGTTGAACTANTGGTTAGCAAAATCTACGAAGAATGTTATATTACGTTTCCCAAGAAAATGCGGGGATACGGAGTTTTGTTGAACTAAGTCTACTTGCTAGGTAAATATAGCATACTGAACTAAAAAAACTTACATTGTTGGTGTCTTGAAAATATGCACCTGATGTACAACCATATACGCATGGTTACTTCAAGCTGGCCCGCCAAAGCAAAATTCGTGAGAAACTCAGCGGCAATCGGTATGTTAGGTTTGGTGATACGATATATGAAAATTGTATTAATTGAGCTGGCATTGGCAGACAAAATAGTCTAAATTTTCAGTTTAAATGGTGGAAACAGCAAATAGGAGCATATCAAATTTGTTTGATGTTGGTAAATGCTTTGCAAATATGGCATTGAGACCTTAAATATTAATATGGCTACGGTTTTCAAATGAGCTTTCGCTATATATATATATATATATATATATATATATATTATATTTATTGAAAAAGAGTTTCAATATCACCATTTGGATTCCAAATTTTGCAGGTATCGGTTGTGTAGTTCCGGATATATGGCGAAAGAGGAAAGAGATTTATTATTCAGATAGTGCTATCTTCCAAAACAGTAGACAGGGGCAGCGGATTTGCTTTCTTAATCGTCGTAATAGCCACTATCAGCTTGGCGAGGAGCATTATTTTGTTGCGGGTATGCACTTCTTCTCGTTCAAGTATGTGTTCTTGTACTCTTTAGTTAACAGACCATCATGTGGGTCGTTTGGTAAAAGGCCCGATTCCACTGAGACAGCAAATGAAAATTTCCGAAGAGAAACATGTGGGGTTGGACGTTGTTAAATTGCTATTCCAAGTAAATCCTACGCATGCAGGATTGCATTGATGTACTCGCCAATCCATTTGGTTGAAGTGTCGTTGGATGTTTGGCGCACCACCGAAAAGCGTGCTTGTAGGGCTTAACAGTGACGTCTAAAACATACTGTTCTTAATCGGTTGCAGGTTACAGAGCAGATTATGGGTGTGAGAGGGGTCCTTCCGAGTATTACTCCAACCCAGAGTACGACACATCCTCAGGCGAATGGACGAACTTATACGCGGTCGTATCGCTGGTGTCGCCCGGAGGTCCTTTATACCTTCGCGCGTCTGTTGTAAGACCTCAAACCGGTTCTCGTCTCGTCACTAGAATTTCAAATTCCTCATTTTTCAGTGATCTAGTGTCGATCAGTAAACTCGCTTGTCTCTGCACGCTGCAGAGTTTCCAGCGGGCCTCACGAATCGCAGACCGGCAGCATGCATTCTTTATTGATCGGAAATGCAGACCTCTGTAAATTCGCGATATGCCACTTCGTAAAACGCTGGCCGTTGGTGATGATCGCTTGCAAGCCGAAATTGCAAGGCACCGATTCTGGCGTTGCTGGTATAAGGATGACAACAGCTACGAGTATTGTCATTAAAATTNGCCGAAATTGCAAGGCACCGATTCTGGCGTTGCTGGTATAAGGATGACAACAGCTACGAGTATTGTCATTAAAATTCTTTGTTATTAGTCCTCACTTCAGACGTACAGCCTCAAATACATTTTGTGCATATTCGAACATATATGTCGATANTTCTTTGTTATTAGTCCTCACTTCAGACGTACAGCCTCAAATACATTTTGTGCATATTCGAACATATATGTCGATACACCAGAAAACGTAGTTTACTAATTCATAGACTTTCAATGTGACAAAATTACATATTTAATTATTATGGGCAGCCGAAGGTCCCTGTAACTATGCTCTTTGGCTTTCTAGTCGAAAGCTGTAGGGCCTGTAATATTCATGTAGAAATATTTTTTTGTACTTCGTGCAAATAATTTTGAAATAAAATTTTGGTGGATATTACAATATATAAATCAAATATCTTACATTTAGATATTATCAGCTGTAATAAATGGCGAAAATCATTAGTGTATGTAATAATACCTGCACTGCCTATAACTTCTGTGTATTTCACTTCCAAATATACAGATGACCAACACAAAATCAATAACNAATAATACCTGCACTGCCTATAACTTCTGTGTATTTCACTTCCAAATATACAGATGACCAACACAAAATCAATAACGGACGTTATTTAAAAATTAGGTGTATACTCATATCCCTGTTGACCAGAGAAATTATAAAATTTAATTATAACCCATTCATACTGAAGTGATAAGACGTAAATGCGAATTGCTACCTTTGTAATTGTACCGTCTTATTTTGCAGTGCGTTGAACTGAACCGTATGATTTCGCCTGCTAATGTAATTATTACTATTATTACACGCGTGGACTCTCGCATCAGTCGCGGGCTCCTATTATGCACCGTCCAGCTGTGGAGAGGTGGGGGTACCCAAGTCAACCCTCTTTCCTCCCAGACGGTCAGCTCCGTCGCCGGGCGGCCAGGAATGATTGACAACCTACCTGGCTGAGGTCATAGCCCCTCCTCCACCCTTCCGGGCAAGCCGACAACTTTAGAGGATGCGAAAGAATATTCTGGGAACTAGAATCCTTGGCGCAACACGGCATTAGGATAACTTTCTGGGTGATCGCCGATGACACTATAAATACCACCGCAGCTAGAAGGCTAGGAGTCTTTGGTAAAAACCATCTGGCTTAGTTAAGTCATCAAGGTAAGTTTGGTGCAGCGAGGGAAATCGGTCTAGACGACGGACGATGACGGAATATTGCGATACAACTACGGGCGAGGTTTTTGCGGTGAAAATGGACGAGAGGGCATGAAACCCGATGAGTGAAGACCACTGTGCATGAGGTTGCTCGGAGAACTCTATAACATTGCGGTTTGGTGGAACCTGGACTGAACTGAGGTGGGACTGTATGAACATATGATAACAGACTTTATTGTAAATAACGGAACTGTCAAATATGGACATATAAGTTATGTTGTAATTCACTATATTTTGGATACATTGTTTATTGGGACTGATTTTAATTATTTATCTACATTAATTTCTTCGAGAAAACTGTAAATTCTATAGATTGAATGCATTAATTGTTAATACCATTTGATAGCAATTTATTGCGTGATATTCAGCCTGAGATAATTTTGTTTGTAGTTATTGTAAATAAAATTACGAAATTATAATATATTATGCTATTTAATTAAGACCTCCATACATTAACGGACCTAGCTGAACTCACTGAATTTTGAGAAATTGTAATAATATATATGTGTGTATATATAAATATATACACATACACACGTGTCGCTCTAGATTCGCAACAACGCATCATATGTTAAGTCTTCCTATAAGATTATGAAACAGGTTCACTATTAATTAAATTGTATAAAAACATGAAAACATCTACGGCATAATTGTACTTGTCACCATGTTGGTACCATAGGCGCCGACTTACGTAAATTATTGGACGGGGGCGAAGTTCATTGGTTTCGATTTAATGCCAAATATACATATTACGTTGCTGCACGCGAAGACTTAGTGCTGCAGAGGTTTTGTTGTTAATTCTTCCTAATATCTTNCAAATATACATATTACGTTGCTGCACGCGAAGACTTAGTGCTGCAGAGGTTTTGTTGTTAATTCTTCCTAATATCTTTAAGATGTATTCATAGACTTTTTGATGATATGCCTGTCGGTATATTAGAGGGGCTGAGCTCCCTCTTGACAAATATTGGGGGNCAAGAATATTCTGGGAACTAGAATCCTTGGCGCAACACGGCATTAGGATAACTTTCTGGGTGATCGCCGATGACACTATAAATACCACCGCAGCTAGAAGGCTAGGAGTCTTTGGTAAAAACCATCTGGCTTAGTTAAGTCATCAAGGTAAGTTTGGTGCAGCGAGGGAAATCGGTCTAGACGACGGACGATGACGGAATATTGCGATACAACTACGGGCGAGGTTTTTGCGGTGAAAATGGACGAGAGGGCATGAAACCCGATGAGTGAAGACCACTGTGCATGAGGTTGCTCGGAGAACTCTATAACATTGCGGTTTGGTGGAACCTGGACTGAACTGAGGTGGGACTGTATGAACATATGATAACAGACTTTATTGTAAATAACGGAACTGTCAAATATGGACATATAAGTTATGTTGTAATTCACTATATTTTGGATACATTGTTTATTGGGACTGATTTTAATTATTTATCTACATTAATTTCTTCGAGAAAACTGTAAATTCTATAGATTGAATGCATTAATTGTTAATACCATTTGATAGCAATTTATTGCGTGATATTCAGCCTGAGANGTAAATTCTATAGATTGAATGCATTAATTGTTAATACCATTTGATAGCAATTTATTGCGTGATATTCAGCCTGAGAGAATTTTGTTTGTAGTTATTGTAAATAAAATTACGAAATTATAAAATATTATGCTATTTAATTAAGACCTCCATACATTAACGGACCTAGCTGAACTCACTGAATTTTGAGAAATTGTAATAATATATATGTGTGTATATATAAATATATACACATACACACGTGTCGCTCTAGATTCGCAACAACGCATCATATGTTAAGTCTTCCTATAAGATTATGAAACAGGTTCACTATTAATTAAATTGTATAAAAACATGAAAACATCTACGGCATAATTGTACTTGTCACCATGTTGGTACCATAGGCGCCGACTTACGTAAATTATTGGACGGGGGCGAAGTTCATTGGTTTCGATTTAATGCCAAATATACATATTACGTTGCTGCACGCGAAGACTTAGTGCTGCAGAGGTTTTGTTGTTAATTCTTCCTAATATCTTTAAGATGTATTCATAGACTTTTTGATGATATGCCTGTCGGTATATTAGAGGGGCTGAGCTCCCTCTTGACAAATATTGGGGGTGGGGAGGGCCCAAAACACCTGGGCTTTCAAGAGTTGAGACGCTAGTCCAACACAATAGGCCTTGTCCATGGTCTACACTAAGGAAGTGCAGCTGTATACCTAATTCGATGCCTGAAGTATGTGTAGATAATTTTGCACATTGTGTTTGCATTGCGACTACTGGTGACTCACAAAATATATATTTTTGAACATATCGAAAAATAGAAAAGGCGGCAGCAACAGAGATTTTCGTTACGGCCTACTGATCAGGAAATATATGGAAATAAATTTGACTTCCCTGATGACAGTTGATTCTAAAATGTATCAAATTATAATATTAACGTATGAATTTTTGTGCGTAAAATAGAATACGAGACTCTTGGTATATAATTAATTATTTTATAGACAGAGGCGCAATTCTGTGTATGTTAGTGTATGATGGAAGACTTGATAATTGAGAATGAAAGTGAATGTCTATCATCACACTGCCAAGCGGCTCTGGGAATATCCACAGAATGCGACCAAATATAACATTTGGAGAGTTTGTAACATACCGGCAGAGTCTTTGATCGCTAGAGGTCGGTCACAGACAAGTTTGCAGTTGTAAAACCAGCTCGAAACCACGGTTCGATAAGAGTTCTCGTGGAATTTCGCGGAGCGCGTATGACAAACCTGCAGACGCTCGCATTAACAGAATATGCAGATAATCTTTGTGTTTGACGTATTATTTCAAATTACATATTGATTACGCATTATTATTTCTCGAGGATGCAAGGTTTACAAGTTCTCTGGTGTGGTCTATAATTTTTCCTTTAGGGATTCCCTTCTTGAATATACATTTTAATTATCATTTTACACTTTGAAAGCTTTCCTTCAAACTCTAAAAATTAAATATTAATAGCGATAGTGTTCGTATTATGAAATAATATAACAGGAATTTTCCGGATATGACGAGTGATGAAGAAAACATCCAATGAAAGGGTCGCGGTGGCTAAGAGGTTAGACTGCTCCCCTCCCACCATGGCGAACCAGGTGTTTCCAGATTTTCGCAAGTGGGAATCGTGGTGAATAATGTCGATGGTCGGCGGGTTTTCTCGGGAATCTCCCGTTTCCCCCGCCCTTTCATTCCGGCGCTGCTTCGTTCTCACCTCATTTCACCCTCATTAGCTCTCAAGACCTCTGCTAAGAGTCGCCTAAATCTCTTTCCACTCCACTCCGTATCCAGTGAATACCGCAACTGAACATTAAACGACATGTCGTGTAATGNCGCCTAAATCTCTTTCCACTCCACTCCGTATCCAGTGAATACCGCAACTGAACATTAAACGACATGTCGTGTAATGAAAATAGGATATTATTACTTGAAAGCGAGGACAGAATTAAAACATTTAAACACATTTAAACACATTGGTCATCCACAGAGAAAATAACTCAATACTGACAAATGCATTATTAAAAGACAGCTAAAGCTATATAATACTCATGCTACATCAAAATCATCCCTAGTTATGGAAATTGTCAGGATTAACACTACGACATCCAATGACAGAGACGAATTATAACACGCCTGAGTTTTATCCTTTGTCAGATGCCAATTTTTAATTGCTAGTACATTCAAGCAGTTATGTAGTTCAACCAAGTTTCAGAATCTCAACTGAATGCGGGCTGTTTTATTACCTGTAACACAGTTTTCTATGCTGAGCATTGCTGAGATGAACACTTGTGACAGGATATTTTTGAGGTGTGAGGAATGAGGTTTTCTGCACTGGCAGACGAGGAAAACACTTTATCCATAAAATGAGTTTTAATTGGCTTATTTGTCAATTGCCTTTTAACATTCACTAACTCTTTCGATTTCCAGCCATCCACTTTCGAATTGTTCCTACACTCACAGCACATCACAGCATGTCTTCAACGTCTGAACTTTCAGCACGTTTAAGCCTATTTTATTCTTTTTCCAATCGCAAGTGCCGAAACTTTGTGAACGTAAACAAGGACATAAACATATTGGGAACGCAATCGGGCCGAACAAGCTGAGCGAAAGGAAAGAAACTGGACCAAACTATAGCATCAGAAGGAATGGAAATGAGACAGCGAAGAGGAAATAGCCAACAAAACTACTTTTAAATGTCAACAAACATCTAAGAAGCGTTATCCCCCTACAGATAAAACTCCGATGTACGACTGAATGGCAAAACGCTAAACCATTAAATAGTGACATAACGAAAATAAAATAATTGCCTTAAAGAAAAACGCCAGAAAACGCAAGCAACGTTCATAGCCACGGCCTGCTACAAAATGTTGCAAAACACTTAATCGCGCATCAAAAATTGCAGTAAATTGACAAATAAAATAGACTGAAAAAATAACGTTTACATATCACACGATACAGTATACTTGACAATTTGCGCTCGCTCAACGATTACAGGTATTTATGGGTTTAATAAAAACACAGTTAAAGCATATCTTATATCTGTGTACAGTCGGTCAGTCACAAAATATTCTCTTTCAACAGGTCATAATTTTACGGAAGCCCCATTTGTGGTATATTCGGCAGCGTAATATTTAGCTCATCGAATTCACAACTCCTTCGTCGTCCCAGATGGATCATGAGAGGTCCTCAGGTTGAACTCCTGACCTGGAAACTCAATTTTTAAATAATATTTAAACGAGTTGAGGAAACAAAGGAACAAAAATGAGCGCAAAAAAATAGTAAAGATAAGTGGTACAACAACCAACGGATGTTACTTGACGTTGGCTACGCTACATTTATAATTAAAATGTGATTTTCGTGCAAGCCAATGTAGGATATGTATTTTACGTATTCTTAGTTAATATAAAATAATTTAGGAATATATGTGGTGGAACAACTTCGAATGTATTCAGCGGCGTTTGATAATAAAAAAACGCAGCTCCTTGTAAATTTTATGTGGTTATACATCCTAATCTACGAGATATTGCCAAAGCTCTACTTTTGATAAAAAGAGACAAATTTCTTTGCAAGTAATTTTCCAAAGCAGCTAACGAAATTTATTGGTCAGGAACGTACTTTACGTTCTCCTACGTGAATAAAACATTACAATAAGACTTCATAGATGAAAAACGCAAACTCACAAATTTAGTGTCCCGATGAAGTTCATTACAAATGTTCTACGTGACTCGTAGTTGCAGTTTAATTCAAAGAATTAAAAAAAAAAAAATCTTTAGAATAAAATTATTTAAACTTTAAAGAATTTATATAATTAAAAGTCATGCACATTCGTAATTCGAAAATATTAAAAATATTCCTTATTTTGAAAAATTTTAAAAAGTGAAAAACTATTCTTTGTGTGATTAAGTAACTATATTGAGGTGGTTCATAAAAATTATCTCGCCTTTTTTAAACTAAAACTGTGCCTTTGACATGTGACAATGCAAAATCTATGTAATCTATATTACTTGTAATGGGTACTATTGAGGAGTGTTTTCTCGTACGAATATGAAGTAGTGATTTGGTTTTTGCTACCCAGTGCTTTTTATGAAGTGTNCTATTGAGGAGTGTTTTCTCGTACGAATATGAAGTAGTGATTTGGTTTTTGCTACCCAGTGCTTTTTATGAAGTGTCTACTCCGGCAACCAATTCTCAGGAAAGGAACGTTTTTGTCGGTGGAAGAGACATGTTTGAACCCAGGAATGATATTATTTTTCCGTTCTGTCGTTTGAAGTTTCAAAAGTGCATATGTAGCATTAAAGTGTTAAAGATAACGAAATACGAAAATTTTGTGGCAAAATATGCAAAGAAAAAATTACATGGAATACAATAATCACAATTTTTGGGAAACACAATCACAAGTACTATCTTTGTTCTTTCGGTTATGGCATGTTCAAAATTAAGTTTCAAAATGGCAAATGCAATATTAAGGTGTTCATAATATCGAAATTGAAAATATAGTAGTGCGAAAAGCAAAACAATCTCGAACAAAATACAGTAATAAGATTTTTGACACCCTATTTAAAAGTTTCCTACAGATAAAAACACTATTTACCACATCCTGCTTATATATAACCGCCTTCCTGGCTGATATAATGACGTTTACTGGCTAGGCCAAATTTATTTATAAATATGGATGGAAGCTCCGATAATGAACTATTTGGATTAAAAAACTTATTTATTCCCCTCGTGAAATTTTTAAGTGTGTTATTGAAATCAACATTGGTTTGCAAATACAACAACGGATAACATCGTGAGTGCTATAGTGTTTGTGCTGCAGCCCTTGACCCTCTGTAATTGCCCAAAATTCTCTACTACCAAATTATTTTGGTTATTATATAATACTTTCGAAATGTAACACTGCCCTGTTTGAATTACAATAATTTGGATATGACAGATAATTCAGATAATATTTTTAAGGATGAGGTTCTCAATTTTTTCATAAACGTTAACACATAANTTTGGATATGACAGATAATTCAGATAATATTTTTAAGGATGAGGTTCTCAATTTTTTCATAAACGTTAACACATAATTTTGTTTGAATCTATATAGTGTGTTTTCCGAAAAAAAAAATTACAATGAAATAGTACATGCAGCTACCATAACCTAAAACCATTGTATACAATTTTAAACTTTCATTTTTCTAAACTAAATATTGAAGAACACCACGATCACGACCACGACCACACACTATTAGCTTTTCAAAGAGAACCAGTTTCCTTGGTGAAAGAAATCTTACAAAATGTATAATCCATTGAAAATTATTAATTCATTTTCTGAATTATGGACGCCTGCAGGTTTAACCTATATTTTCGTTGTAAATCGTCATCATATAACCAACTTATATCTTCTGCTAATATCANGACGCCTGCAGGTTTAACCTATATTTTCGTTGTAAATCGTCATCATATAACCAACTTATATCTTCTGCTAATATCACAAATGTTGTAAATACAGAACATTGCTTGACGAATGCCATGAATGATCACAATATTTGTTTTAAATTATCTGATCAGACCAGTAATCTCCTACTATTCTCTTGTTTAGGATAACTCTTTATTTACATGTTTGGGTCCTTGCTTTACTGTATAACACTCAACAAATAATCACTAATATGCGATGTAGAAGTGTCATTATTTTCGGTTATTTTAAAATAATTGAAAACTTTTCAATAATAATAAATTTTATGGTTGTTTTTCTTTTAGATAAAACATACACAGAGATGTGAATTCGCGGTGTATGAAAAGAAAGTCAAAGAGTAAAAATTTATAGTTTTAGTGTTGTCAGTTGAAGCCGCCACACACTCCCTCCCCAATGACAACGTAGAGAAATCTGTGAGGAAATGTCATTCTCCTTCCATATCTCGTTGTTCTCGTAGGGTGATGTCGATCTTGCTCTGGTGTACTAGGAAGGGGTCCATGTTCTTGTATCCTTTTAGTGTTGGTTTTAGTTTGTGGAAGATGGTGATCTGTTAAGATGAATACTGGTTTTAATTTGTCCACAGAAATGGTTCAACTGCCTGAAGGAGTGTCAACTTCAAAGTATTTTGTAGTGTGTGAGATGACTCGGTATTGGCCATCATAAACTGATTGCAGTGGTCTTTGAACAGCATCATGGCGAATGAAAATATAATCACTTTTCATTAGTTTCTAATGGACGAAAACTGTTTTTATATAGTAATGTTTTGTTGGAATGGGTTTTAAAATTTTTATTTGTTCTCTTGAATATGCATGCCGGGATGTCTTGTGAGTTAGGAGGTTCCTCAGAAAAAANGTTTTAAAATTTTTATTTGTTCTCTTGAATATGCATGCCGGGATGTCTTGTGAGTTAGGAGGTTCCTCAGAAAAAATTTGCAGGAAGCTTGATTGATGTATTGATGTACCATATGTCATTTCCGCAGCAGTTATATGGTAGTCAGGGATTATATATGATCTCAAAACCGAAAACTACTAATGGAAGTCTTGTAACCCAGTCATTCGTACGGTGAGCTTTCAGGGACGATTTCAGTTGCCTGTGCCATCGTTCAATGATTCAATTTGCTGCTGGATAATATGCTGCGGTTTTGATGTGTCTAGTACCACGAGTTTGAGTGAGGCATCGGTAAAGTTCGCACTGGAACTATCTTCCGCGATCCGTGGTGATAACCTTTGGCACACCAAAAAGAGCTATCCAGGTCAATAAAATTGCAGATGCTATGGTTATTGCAGTAAAATCTGTTATTGTAACTGCTTCTGGCCACCGAGAGAACCGGACAATCGTGGTGACAAGATAATAATATCATTGTGACCGTGGGAGTAGTCCAACAATATCAATGTTCACGTGACTGAATATTTCTGTGACTGCTTGATACTGACCTATAGCACTGTTTGTATGTCGCCAGATTTTCTATCGTTGACTTGGAATACATGAATATGCCCGCAATTTGATGTTCTTTGTCATCGAAGGCCACACGTATCGACGTTTAGTGAGGTCTATTGATAATTTTACTCTTGGATGTGACAGGTAGTGGAGACACTCAAATATGCTCCGACGAAATCTCGGAGGAATGAATATAAGGCCTAAATCTGCAAGTTGAATTGTCATATATTGGTTTAAAATTATTATGTAGAGTAAGTGTTTCAAATTTTAGTGAACAGCTACTTGATTGACGTAAATGATTTAAATCTTAGTCTAGTTTCTGTGCATTAGCGATTTCTTCCATAGTTAAACTGAAAGGAACACTAATGGGGTAGATACGTGAGAACGCATCAGCTGCTTTATTCTTCCGTCCTACGTACCTTATATCGGAGGTAAATTGTCCAATGAAGTTCATGTTGCGTAGTTGTCATGGTGTCGCTTTCTCAGGGCGTTGTTCGAACAAAAGGCCTTGTGACCACTTTTTTAAATAATAAATTGAGAAACAGAGAATTCAGTTAACCAGCACTTAAAATTTAATCAATATTAATCTGAACGAAACGTTGTGAAACCGTCTATAACTCTTTGTGAATAAAAAACAAGCAAAAGCATACAGTTATAAAAAGGTACACATATTCAAAATAAATACTCTTAAGACGATTGTGACACCTCGGACTACTTTTCCTATCTATATGGGTTCCAAATTCACTGAGAGCATTTCACTAAGTGTGTCTTAAACCATACGAGAGTAGGAGTGAAACGTTTCTCTGAGGTTGATCTCAAAATCTCTCAATTACATCAGGCCTTTACTTTCATCACTTTTTTTTTTTTTTTTTTTTTTTTGTATTTTCTCTGAAAAAAAAATGTTTGTGCCAGGTGACACATTTGTTTATATACAAATAATTATTTTCTTTGAATTGTTGCCAAACATTAATAGTTGTTTTTAATTTATTACAAGATTCTTAGGGACTCCCCAATTCAGCTGAACTGTAATTCGTTAGGACCATATTTCATTTTCCAGAATTTTTAATTTCTCATTATTTAAATTCTTTTCTAACTTCTCATATCGGAATAGGACTTATTACTGAATTTAATGCCCCTGTATTGCTAGGAAGCTGCACCTTTTCTTTTTAGCATGAAGTAGCACTAGATTATTTATTTATTTATTAATAAGTATATATAGTTTATCTGATAAATGCTTACAAATTACGGACTTCCCAGAGGCTTTTTTTCTCACTAAGCATTTAGTTCAGATCGCAGCCACATATCGGTAAGATTCTCCGAGCCGGCTAGATTTTTGTTATGGCTGCGCTATCGTAAAGAGAGGTATAGGCGTACTAAGAGATGCGGGAGTTTTATGTGAAGGCCGTTATACAGAGACTATTCGTCCTCCTTAAATTTTGAGTATATTTTATGTTTCATGACACGATAATAATGATAACTTAATTAAAATACCAAATTATAAAAAAAATAATATTCATTGTGTATTTTTTGTATTAATATAAAAAAAATTAAAATTTATGTTTGGCACAAATTTTAAAGTCATTTTAACACAAAGTTTAGTTTCTGCCAAAGTGAATATTGAACTCATAGGAGTGGCGTGTTGCAATACCTTTGTTATGCAACTCTTGGTTAACCTACGGCAATTGTCTGACTTTCAGTTATTTTAACTTAAAATTTTATCAAATAAAAAAAAATCGATTAAACGGCATAACATTTTTTTTCCAATAAAATTTTTGTATGGCATGCCAAATAACACGAAAAATTATTTCGAGCTTTATGCTAACATATTAATTTTGTTCAGATTCAGATATTGGTAAGAAATAATTTATAGGCCTAAATGAAAATTTCTTGTTGCTTGTTTTCTTCACATTTCAAAAGTCGCTTTTCTTCATTGTCATACTTTTTTCCTGTTATTATTATATACATTGCTAGACATAAAATCACTACACCCTCTTTCCTTTTACGAAACTTGATGAAACTATCACAGGTGGATAGTTGGTTGTACAAATCAGTAGTGATTTGTCTTTCACGCATAGAGGGCGCGCTGTGTAAGTCCGCAACATGCGTCCAATGTGGGGCAGAGCCTCCATCTTGCGGCTAAACAGTCAGCGATGCGACGAGGCACCCCATCATACAGGTGGCAGATACCACCACGCTTGCTGTAACTGGACACTTAGATCAGCCAGTTTTTGGGCAGTTTGTCAATGGTGGTGCAACCGTTTCCCCATCATACTCCATAAGGGACAAACCTGGAGATCCCAAGGAATGGTGTTTACATCTTGTAGAGCCTGTTGGGTTTATGCGAGCTGTATGGTAACGAGTACTNTTGGAGATCCCAAGGAATGGTGTTTACATCTTGTAGAGCCTGTTGGGTTTATGCGAGCTGTATGGTAACGAGTACTAACTTGCTGCATGATAGCGTTGTGCATGCTCCGCAAAAAATGTTAGGAAATGGGGTCGCAGAACTTCACTGATATATCGCTGAGCTGTCTCCGTACTTTCAACAACCACGAGACGACACCAGGAGTCATAACTGATGGCACCCCATACTATAACATCTGGTGTCCGGGACGTATGGCATTCACGAATCCGTGCAGGATCATTGCGTTGCCCACTGCGGCGCCAAATCCTGCTGCGACCAATATCCGAATTAAGACTGAAGCGGGACTCATCGGAGAACACAATGCGTCGCCACTCATCTGTCGAATGTTGACGTTCCTGGCACCATTGACGGCGTGCCGCACGATGTCGAGGGGTCAAAGGTAAACGGCGCAGTGGACGCCGTGCCCGTAGGCCAGCCTCATCAAAACGGCGACGGATGGTTCATGTCGAGACTGACAAATGCAGCGAAGGCGACAGAAACTGCAGGATCTCTCTGGGTGTGGTGCCACGTTCTGCTTCTGTACGTCGGCGGATACGACGATCTTCTCTGTCCGTGGTACGTCTGGCAGGAAAAGTACCTACTATACGTGACGTGCGGCCTGTGCACATTCATTCCTGCACTCATCGTGTTACAGTGTGGACTGTACGGTCGAGATGAATGGCTATACGACGATCCGGCCATCCGGCTTCGTACAGTCCGACCATAACAACTCGTTCATATGTCCCTGGGTGCAGAAGATATTCTTCGCAAGCAAGGCACCGTGGCATGCTGACATAACACGTAGATTCATTTCTTCCCAGCCTATTTTATGTTCATTTTAGAAACTGGGTGCTGGCTACAAGCGTGCCTTATATGAATTGTTGCAGTGACTTTTTCAGCGACACGTCCCTTTAATCCTTTGCAGTGCGCAGGGAATGCAGAAACTGTGGTCCAGGAGGGTCATATGGCGCCTTTATAACTTGATGTAAGATTCTCATAAGAAATAATAGACCTTCACTAAAACAACTACTTTTTTTGTTAGTTAACTCATAAAGACCAATTGCAGTATTATTTTCTAATTAGATTTATTTAAAATTTTTGTGCAAATACCTGCGTTGNTTAACTCATAAAGACCAATTGCAGTATTATTTTCTAATTAGATTTATTTAAAATTTTTGTGCAAATACCTGCGTTGAGCAGAATTACTAGAAATTTTTTGAACCTATATTTGTCTATAAAATATGTAAGATATGATATTAAAATAAAAAATAAATATGTATGTACTATGTAAATTTTGAGTATATTATACACGTTAGTGAGAATTATTATGTGATATTGTAATATTTGCTGACGTTAATTTTAATTTNAATTTTGAGTATATTATACACGTTAGTGAGAATTATTATGTGATATTGTAATATTTGCTGACGTTAATTTTAATTTCGGAGAAATGTAAAATACGCAAAAATTCTCTTTAATTAGAATTCTTAACTCTTGACCCCCTAATGACCCGACGCCCCTGGCAATGCGCAATTGGTCATGTTTGTGGTCTTTATTTTAGTGCAAATGGATGAAACCTTATGGGTGTGGGGTGGGGATTTACGTGTCAAGCAGTGTATCACAATGAAAGAGGATTTAATGTGCTAAAAATGTAGAAAATTATTTCTAGACTCTTGGACATCCTTAAGCGTGAACCGAAGGAAGATGTCCTGAAATGCTTGTTTGATTTACTTGTTTCGAGTGTTTCGGCGAGAAGATGCCACAGCGGCCTTTAGACCGGGATTACGACATTAAGGCCAGTCTCTACCGGGAGCGTGAGTTCAGTGGTCAGCAAGTTTAATAAATTCTCCTTGTTATAAATGATATATTTTTGAACAATTCAATGTAGGAAACATTTGTCTATTTGGATGTCAAGTTTATTATATTTCTGTACTGTGGATGAGCCAGAGATCGAGAATACGCTTATAGTTCTGTCGTACTACGAGCAAGTGTATAGCCAAGGCACAATTTTATCGCGATTGTTGAACAAATTTGAATTTTATATGCAAATTNGTACTACGAGCAAGTGTATAGCCAAGGCACAATTTTATCGCGATTGTTGAACAAATTTGAATTTTATATGCAAATTAGAATTTTATCAGATTTACCTAAACCCTTTAATTATATGTTTGTTTACTACATTATTTAAATAAATGTTGATTAGGGCAGTTTAATTTCACCCTGACAACTAATTACGACTGCTTTAGACTTTCTGTTTCNAGGGCAGTTTAATTTCACCCTGACAACTAATTACGACTGCTTTAGACTTTCTGTTTCGTACAATATAAATCATTTCTACACAATAATAACATAATTTCTCGTTTTGTTAAATAACGCCATGAAAATTACTAACCATCCTTTCTATTGTTATATTCTGTATTGAAAGATATCCTAGAAGGCCTTCATGTTGACCTCAGATAGAAATAACGGATTATAACTTTCAAGATAAGCTTGTATGTGCGTTTTTTGTAAAAAAAAAAATTTACTTTTGGCTGTTATATATGTGTTTTTTTATATTTGCCAAGTCCTCGTAGTTTATCTGAATCATGAACACGCCATTCACAATCTCTCACGCACACTATTATTAAATTCACCAGTATTAATATATATATTTTATTGTTAACTCCATTTAACAACACTTTAATTTACATCGCAACTTACCATACAACATTTTGATACTTTTTCCTTATTTAGTTCTATTCTGAGGATACGATAACACTTTAAATACGTAAACTTAAATCGCCCGTTTCCTTGCGATTTATTAGAAAATTTTTACATATATTATTTTATCTTAAAAAGTATTTTTCCTAGTATTAAGACGAATGCTTGAATTTTCACTATTTCACTAGAAAAGTGATTGCATGTTAAAAAAATAATCCTTTTAGAAGTACTGCGCTACGAATATTATTGAAACAATAGCCGGTAACCTGATCCGTTGAGCTTGTAACTTATTGCATAGAATATGACAAATTAAATAGCGATGAAATAAAAAAGCCAATGAAAAATATTTTTAGTACAATAACACAGAAATGGAAAAAAATTACATTATATTTTAGCGACTTTTTAAAAATGTAAACGTTGAAATATTTAAAACCCTTTAGTGCTCTAGTTATATAATATATATTTTAAAATAAGTAATTAATCGGATTTTCAAGAAATTTTACAACGCGAGCTTTTCAATTTTGCTTCATTCATAGAAAACAGATTCAAAATATTTAAATACAAAATTTAGTAAAAACACGTTATTTTTGTTTTATTTTAAATATTCAATATCCCTCAACTTACGCCAGAAAAAGAGGAAAATCAACTGATTACTGATTTTCAAATAACTGTAATTTCTCTAAAAATTATTTGTTTTACACATCATAAGCAATTTAAAACTAAGCCGTTTTATACATATCTAGCAATATTAATATTTTTTCAAAAATTTTTTAATATCTGACACGGCATATCATTGAGTATTCTCGTGCACGTCCAAAGTATTTATTTTTAAATGGCATCGNATTTTTTAATATCTGACACGGCATATCATTGAGTATTCTCGTGCACGTCCAAAGTATTTATTTTTAAATGGCATCGGTGTAGTTTATTGAAGAAGAGGGCATGTGCGAACAAAAATAATTATCACTTCAACTTTTCTCTTTACATTGATCGTAATGAACTTCGCACTCCCCGCCTTCCTCTGAAAACTCCAACGTTGCGGGGAACCGGTGGTTCAACAACAAACGGTCATTGTTCCGTATTGCGTACCCTTATGGTAAAACCATAGTAAAACCGCAAGTACAGTATAGAGTATCCCTTCAAATTGTTTCCTTTACAAGTTAGTTTACTATTGCGTATCTCGCCGAGTTCCGTTTGGCATATCCAAGTTCAAGCCAATTGTTCCGTTCAACGTATCCAAGTATAATTTTTCTTTAAAATTACAAGTTTTCAATCAAGAAACGTACAATGGTGTGTGCGGGATGTAAAATCACAATGTTGAATTCTCGAAAGATAATTTATTTTTCGCCGGACATAACTACATTTCTCATCGAGCACAACATCATCAAACCATCGATACGATGTAGACGATGCAATGAAGGTGAAGCCAGGCTCGTGGACAATCGAGGTTTGTTTTACTGGTGTCGACAGCGCACCGAGAATGGCACGAAATGTAATTTTAAAGTGTCTGCAAGACAGGGCAGTTTCGTGGGAGATTCGAATTTGTCGCCGGGCAAGATCATCGAGTTGTGTTTATTATGGTGCCTAATCACATATCCCCGACAGCAGACAATAATAAACGAACTTCAGTGCTCGGGCAAGACAGTAGTCGCCTGGTCGAATTTCTGCCGCCAAGTGTGCATAGACTGGGTGTTAACTTACAGAAAACGAATAGGCGGGCCTGACAAAATAGTCGAGATAGACGAATCAAAATTGGGTAAACGCAAAAACCGCAAGGGACGTAAAGTTCACGGCCAGTGGGTTTTCGGCGGTGTGGAGAGAGGTGATCCTACCAAGTTCTTCCTGGTGCCGGTGGAAAAGAGGAACGCTGCGACATTAGTGAAATGCATTCGTGACTGGATAGTGCCAGACACGACGATAATTTCGGACTGTTGGCGAGGATACAGCAACTTGGACATACACGGCTATCGTCACATGCAAGTAAATCACCGGAGGGAGTTTGTGTGCAGTGAAAAAAGTGGTTTGTAAACACCCGAAACAAATCAAAGTTGAGGCAGGGCGAGACTTTAAGAGTGCACACGCAAAACATCGAACGAAGTTGGTGTTCAGTTAGATACAGCATCCCGTGTTTTGGTAGACGGCAAAAGTCGTGGGTCAGCTACTTGGCAGAATATATTTGGAAAAAAAACCACCAGTATGGGCAACGACTTCACTATTTACTAATCCATGCAGCCTCCATGCACGAGGGGCCTCGGCAGGAAAGAGACAACCTTGGCGAAGGCAGCTCTCTTTTAAATAGGTTAAACTAACTGTTTGCATTTATAGAAAAAAAATAAACGGATAATCGTAAGTTTTTTGATTTACCTCGCAAAAACTTTTTGAAGTGTTTGGTAGCACGGTGGTGATCAGAATTTGATCGCCTTTGCAATATATATATCTTCTGCATAGAGCAATCGGATTACAAGTTCGCAGTAAATTTTTTTTAAAGTGTTTGAAATTGGAATGGAGAATACGCAATAAGAAATTTTTTAGCAAAAGTCAATTCCACACGGGGATACACCCAGGAAAATAAATGACAAAGTGACCAATTGTTCCGTTTTCAGTTTGGATACGCCACAGTAAACAATTAGGTTTTTGTTTAAAATTCTTCTAGAGGGAATTGGATACGTGCGTCGGAACAAATTATGTTCGATACTAATTTCCACCTTTCAATTTGAATATGCAAACCAAACACTTTTCGAGGCTAGTCGTTTTTCACATGGATACGCAAAGAGAAACTTTTTGGTAAAAACCTGGTAATGATAACCTTGGCGAAGGCAGTTCTCTTTTAAATAGGTAAAACTAACTGTTTGCATTTGTAGATAAAAAATAAACGGATAAACGAAAAGTACTTAATTTTTTTTCATTTCAGATACAGGCAATGGCTAGTGAAAAAAAAAAGTGTGTCTGAGTACTCGTAGTTTTCATGTTTTCAAGTGTTTGAATGGCTTGCTGTGTGTGTCAATATTAGGAAAGTTTGTCCCTCTCCGCCCCGAGAAGCTAATGGCCAAAAAATTACCAACTTCCAGTAAACATTTTTAAAGAAGTTAGGTGACTTATTTAAAATTAAAGTGTGAATTACTCGCTGTTTGTGATGTCTGTTTAAATTGAAAATGAGTAGCTATTTATATCAGTTTAAAGTTGGTTAAATTGCTTGTGTCTAAAATGACTCGTTATGTTTTAGTCAGTTTAAAGTGTAAACGAGTTAATGCATGGTTAAAATGAAAATTACTTGCAATGGTTTGTGGTTTGGAAAAAAAAATTACGTTCAAAAGAATACGTTTTATAAATGGAGAAAAAAATAAATCACTAAACACGTACACACACAATTTAAATAACATTTATTCAAAAAACCACACACAAAATCAAATTTTTACATTTATATACATGTTTAATGAAGTTGGAAACTCTAGGATAGATTAACTGGCTGTCCATTTTTCAGCTGCGGTACACTGCCTGCATCCAGCAGTAGGTAATCTTCAGTTATGTTGTCGCATCCCGAGCCGCGAAAGGGTGATAAAGAAACTAATTTTGCTTTCTGAAAAGAAAAACAAATTCAATTTTATGTACAGATGTTTTTTTTCCGCCTGGGTAATGTGACACGATCGGCCGCTACAAACACTCACTTTGACTTTCTGATGATGAGTTCGTTTGAACTCCCAATTTTTGACATTGGGTCGTATGTCACATACGACCCATCATCCCAATTTCCTTCGGAATAGGAGGATACAGAAGGAGGGGGAGGGGGAGGGGGGACGAGGGCGTAGAAGAATTTACAGCTGTGGGTAATGGAGATCTTGTTGTTTTGGTTTCCATCTCCACAGCTGCCCTACATTTATACCAATGCCTCTCCATTCGCGAGCGCAAAATCCTATGCGCTCGGTTAAGAGGGCACTGTGTGAAGGGGTCCTCTGGGTCCTCGTACATCTTTGACCTGAAATACAAAACCATCGTGAACCACTATACTAGTCGATTGTAGCTATAAAAATAACCTCGCTTAAAATAAAGAAAAAGTGTATACGTTACCTATGTTGGTTAGAGTACATTTTGTTTAACTGATGATCCATGGATACGGTGCACTTGGTAGAAGTTGACATACGATGCAGTCAGTACAACTATGGTGCATCGACGTCCATACCAAGCTTATAAGCAAGTCGTCAAAAAATTAATGGATAAAACAAACGTATATATTTATTTATTTATTCATTTTCAGATACAAGCAAGGGTGAGTGAAAATAAAATTAAACATGAGTAGCTATTTGCTTCAGTTTAAAGTGCGAATGACTTGTTTAATTGTTTTGTGTGGTGTCTGTTTAAAAGTGTGTGGTGTTTGAGACAACAGCTCATTTAAAATTAAAGTGTGATTGGCTTGCTATGTGTAGTAAGGACGGTCTTTGTTTCCAGTAAAACTTTTTAAAGTGTTTAGTAGCATAGTGGTGATCAGAACTTGATCCTTGCGATTAGGAGTCATTACGATGCCAGTGCTCAGAGGAGTCGGTGGAATGTATGCACCGTTTGTTAGACCGGTTTTTGTAAATTTTAATGAGGATTCTGCATATCCTGTGATAAACGGCTTCAATGAAGTTGGAAAATGTGCTTATGGATCTCAAGAGACTATAACTCATTGTGATACAGACAATTATTTTTTTCGTTTTCAGTCTATAACATTTTGCACTGAAAAAAAAGTCGAAATTGATAATGGTGGTATACGTGAGCTTATGACTGGTTGGGCTGCTATATCTGGCCTTGACAATGTGCTTGGTTGTAAAGTTGCGTCGGTGTTTAAGCATCCTGATTTGGAGGCTATTCAAAAGCTAGATGCATATAACTGTTCGTGTAAGCATGTTTGCCGGCATATATTTAATTGTCGCATCATACAGCATCGTTACGGATTTTATCCTGTGTCTGTTACTGTTAAAAATATAGGAGATAAGAAAGTAGTGATAGATGCTAATACTCCTATAGTGGATGTTTTTTGGTGCAAACAAGGTGGAAATCCTTCACCGACTTTTTGGTCGGACAAAGATAACTTATGGGACTTCGTGGAAGACTTCTTGCTGTACTGATAAGTCCAGTTAATGCAATATTAGGAAAGTCCCGAGAAGCTAATGGCCAAAAAAATTACCAACTTCCAGTAAACATTTTTAAAGTGTTGAATGGCTTGTTATTTGCATCAGTTGAAAGTTAGGTGACTTATTTAAAATTAAAGTGTGATTGGCTTGCTATGTGTAGTAAGGAAGGTCTTTGTTGCCAGTAAAACTTTTTAAAGTGTTTGGTAGCACGGTGACGATCAAATTCTGATCACCCTTTGCAATAAATATATATATCTTCTGCATAGAGCAATCGGATTACAAGTTCCCAGTAAAATTTATTTTTTTAAAGTGTTTTTGAATTTTGAATGGAAAATACGCAATAAGAAATTTTTAACACGTCACTTTCAGCCAAGGGTCGGTCCCGATAACCCACAATCATAATGGTTATATAAAATTCTGACGATATCAGCTGCCAACGAACAAAAAAATTTAGTGGTTTCACAACTCAGTAAACAATTTTTTTTTTAATCAGCCAAGTGTCGGCCCCGATAACCCACAATCATAATGGTTATATAAAATTCTGACGATATCAGCTGCCAACGAACAAAAAAATTCAGTGATTTCACAACTCAGTAAACAATTTTTTTTTTTAATCAGCCAAGTGTCGGCCCCGATAACCCACAATCATAATGGTTATATAAAATTCTGACGATATCAGCTGCCAACGAACAAAAAAATTCTGTGATTTCACAACTCAGTAAACAATTTTTTTTTAATCAGCCAAGTGTCGGCCCCGATAACCCACAAACATCATAANAGTGATTTCACAACTCAGTAAACAATTTTTTTTTAATCAGCCAAGTGTCGGCCCCGATAACCCACAAACATCATAATGGTTATATAAAATGCTCACTTTCTTGATAATTTTTTTAAAATTTAAGATAGTTTTTATTCTGGATACTCAATTGGAAATTTTTAGCAAAGGTCACTTCCACATGGGGATACGCCCAGGGAAATAAATGGCAAAGTGACCATATGTTCCGTTTTCAGTTTGGATACACCACAGTAAACAATTAGGTTTTTGTTTAAAATTCTTCTAGAGGGAATTGGATACGTGCGTCGGAACAAATTATGTNTAAACAATTAGGTTTTTGTTTAAAATTCTTCTAGAGGGAATTGGATACGTGCGTCGGAACAAATTATGTTCGATACAAATTTCCACCTTTCAATTTGGATATGCAAACCAAACACTTTTCGATGCTAGTCGTTTTTCACGTAGATACGCAAAGAGAATTTTTTTGGTAAAAACCTGTTACATTCCACTAAACATTTTTAAAGTGTTGAATGTCTTGTTATTTGCATCAGTTGAAAGTTAGGTGACTTATTATGTAGGTTTTTTCATATCATTGGATACTTAATGTCGTATTTTTTTAATGATTTTAATATGCAATACGGAATAATCACCAAAAAATTTTATTTATATATTAAGTTATAATATATATATATATATATACTATTATTCATGATATGAATATTTTACTTACCGCAGTGATATTTTTACGACATATTGCACATTTGGATTGTGAAAATAGACATTCGATACATGAAATCGAATGGCCACAGGGAAGAAAAACAACCTGCACTTCTGTTTCATAACAAATCTTACACATAAATGAATTTGTGTTTTTATCATCATCGTTGTGGCTACTCACACATTCCTCGAACTCCATTGGTGAATTCATAGTCGTCGTCATTAGCTCGTTTTGTTTTTGCTGCAACATTTGTGTTTTTTCCACCAGCATTTTGTTGATGAACTCTTCTCCTTTTACCCAAACCACAAATTTACATTTAGGATACCGAAAAGCATGTTCTATCCAAGGATCGTCATTATCTTCCCAATGTAAGATACTGTTACCACAATGAAAACAAGTTACACGATCACCAATACCAGTGTAAAAAAATCCGGCACCACTTAGCCATTTTGGGCCTTGGCTTAGAGAAGGGGGCCATCTATTTTTGAAGTTTTTCATTCGTGTTTCAAGCATGGTATATTGGGGATAGCTAGATTGTTCTTCACTGCTGTGTAAGTAATGAGATATGAAATCGACAGGTTCTAAAGTATCTTTGTCTCTCTGGGAAACTATGACATCCTCTGAATTATCTTTGTCGCTCTGGGAAGCTTTGATAGATAAAGAATTTTCCGTCCTAATAGATTCCATATATGCATTATCCCTACTCAAATTAACATATAAACAGCCAAATGCCGAGTAATTGTAGGTGTGTTTGATCCAAGGATCGTCTATATCTTTCCATTGAAATAGCGTACACCCACAATAAAAAACATATAACTTTGTCGCTTTCTCCAGCATAAAAGAACCCGGCTCTGCTAAGTTGTTCCGGTCGTTGTTTAATTGCCTTTGGCCAAAACTTGTATGTTGCCAGCCGCGATTGAAACAATTTATATTCGGGATACCTCGAACTTTTATAATCCATGATACCATACCTTTTAAAATTCAGTTTATTGAACCGCGATGGTATTTCATTAAAAAATCATATTCCATTAAAATATTCGGAAGAACCATTAAAATATTGGTGCCCTTCGGAAAGATCAAAAGGCTGTCCTTGGCCCGATGCGGATAAATAAATAGTATATCTAATCATAATAATTTTTTTTTCAACTCGTTTATAATTATATTCCTTATATATGAAGGCTTTCAGTTAAATACAACCCATCAAAAAACTATTCCGTTCAATCACCGAGATAAATGAATTATGACAGAGTGGGAGGAGGCCATATGAGCTTATATACCCATTCTTGAACGTCGACTATATTGCATTAGACAGTTGTCTGCCAAATAAAAAAAAAGTTTATTCAAATTTAACCAATATTTTTTTTTTCAACTCGTTTACTATTATACTCCTTATTAAAAAGTATTTACAAAATAGTGCATAAATGAAACTGAATTAGTCAGTGTCTGAGACAGCAGCTCATTTAAAATTAAAGTGTTGTTGGTTGGCTTGCCATTTTCCAAATCGTAAGTTTTTTTATTTACCTCGCAAAAACTTTTTAAAGTGTTTGGTAGCACGGTGACGATCAGAATTTGATCGCCTTTGCAATATATATATATATATATATATATATATATATATATATATTCTGCATAGAGCAATCGGNTGTGTTTGATCCAAGGATCGTCTACATCTTTCCATTGAAATAGCGTACACCCACAATAAAAACATATAACTTTGTCCCTTTCTCCAGCATAAAAGAACCCGGCTCTGCTAAGTAGTTCCGGTCGTTGTTTAATTGCCTTTGGCCAAAACTTGTATGTCGCCAGCCGCGATTGAAACAATTTATATTCGGGATACCTCGAACTTTTATAATCCATGATACCATACCTTTTAAAATTCAGTTTATTGAACCGCGATGGTATTTCATTAAAATATCATATTCCATTAAAATATTCGGAAGAACCATTAAAATGTTGGTGCCCTTCGGAAAGATCAAAAGGCTGTCCTTGGCCCGATGCGGATAAATGAATAGTATATCTAATCATAATAATTTTTTTTTCAACTCGTTTATAATTATATTTCTTACATATGAAGGCTTTCAGTTAAATACAACCCATCAAAAAACTATTCCGTTCAATCACCGAGATAAATGAATTATGACAGAGTGGGAGGAGGCCATATGAGCTTATATACCCATTCTTGAACGTCGACTATATTGCATTAGACAGTTGTCTGCCAAATAAAAAAAAAGTTTATTCAAATTTAACCAATATTTTTTTTTTCAACTCGTTTACTATTATACTCCTTATTAAAAAGTATTTACAAAATAGTGCATAAATGAAACTGAATTAGTCGTTGTCTGAGACAGCAGCTCATTTAAAATTAAAGTGTTGGTTGGCTTGCTAATTGTTTCCAGTAAAACTTTTCAAAGTGTTTGGTAGTACAAACCTTGATAGACACGCACAAACATCATAATGGTTATATAAAATTCTGACGACATCAGCTACCAACGAACAANAAGTTTATTCAAATTTAACCAATATTTTTTTTTTCAACTCGTTTACTATTATACTCCTTATTAAAAAGTATTTACAGAATAGTGCATAAATGAAACTGAATTAGTCGGTGTCTGAGACAGCAGCTCATTTAAAATTAAAGTGTTGGTTGGCTNGAATAGTGCATAAATGAAACTGAATTAGTCGGTGTCTGAGACAGCAGCTCATTTAAAATTAAAGTGTTGGTTGGCTTGCTAATTGTTTCCAGTAAAACTTTTCAAAGTGTTTGGTAGGACAAACCTTGATAGACACGCACAAACATCATAATGGTTATATAAAATTCTGACGACATCAGCTACCAACGAACAAAAAAATTCAGTGATTTCACAACTCAGTAAACAATTTTTTTTTACTGACGGGAACAAAAGAGCAGTGTAACTAAGTTACTTACGTGCAGCAGGTACGACCTACGTAGACAGCGAGGACTGGAGCAAACAGTAGGGGAGCGACGCGCGAACTGATAGCGGAGCGGAACGTGGCATATGGCACTCCATTATCTCTCTGTGTTTGCCAACCTCTCAACCGCACTGTTACTGCCTCAAAAGGTCCTGCTGCCTGTCATTGTTCGCTATATTTCCTATCTGGTCGCGTGATGAGCCCATGTACAGGAGTATCGCCGATTCCATAAATTTCTCACTTTCTTGATAACTTTTTTTCTAAATTTAAGATTGTTTTTATTCTGGATACTCAATTGGAAATTTTTAGCAAAAGTCAATTCCACACGGGGATACGCCCAGGGAAATAAATGGCAAAGTGACCAATTGTTCCGTTTCCAGTTTGGATACGCCACAGTAAACAATTAGGTTTTTGTTTAAAATTCTTCTAGAGGGAATTGGATACGTGGGTCGGAACAAATTATGTTCGATACAAATTTCCACCTTTCAATTTGGATATGCAAACCAAACACTTTTCGATGCCAGTCGTTTTTTCACGTGGATACGCAAACAGAAACTTTTTGGTAAAAACCTGGTAATTAGAGGCTGGTTGAATACGCAAGGAGAAATTTTACAATTTTTAAAATGTTTTTTTTTTTGTTGTTAGTGGATACGAAATAGGCGAGTTTTTATGTAGGTTTTGTCGTATCATTGGATACGTAATGTCGTATTTTTTTAATGATTTCGATACGCAATACGGAATAATCACCCAACAAACTTACCATAAGTGCCTTTTATCTGCAATCTGCCGAGTAAACTCTGAACTACACTCAACAACTTGCCAGCTTAGAGGATAGAAAGCTAAGAATCTCTGATCTGATATACGAGATTTGAAAATAACCAAGCACCAAAATAAATGAACGACAGTACGTTCACAAACTGTGTATCTCGCTATATTCAAACCAATAAATAAAATATTAAAACTGTTCAGTATTACTTACGACGTATAATTTGTAACCGCCGTTCTGACGGTACACTACATTCAAACAAACGTACCGAGCAGGTAATTATTAATCCCTAAAACATGATTAATATGCATTAACAACAATTACGCTTACACAGAAAGCAGTCAGTTTTTAAATAATTTAGTTGTTAAAATACATGTATGATTAAACTTTAAGGTCCGTATGTGTTGTACTTCTTTGACAATTCAATTTTATATTACGAAAACTTTGGAGACTTACGAAACACGTATTTTACTTTGGCACAAAATAGAACATTTCAAAACAACCATCTTAATCATGACCTTTACACATTTACGCTTAAAAGGTCACGCATATTCTTTAAAAACATTTATAAAAACCTATCCCCCAATACAAAAAAATCTTCGTGAAATAGCCACGTAAACTCAAATAAAACCGTTTTTAAACACAGGTTGACTAAGCCAGTGACCTGCGATATCACTACAGGCCCAAGGCGCTGGCATACACACGCACGCTACTAGATAACAATTGTTTTTGCCAAATTTACAAACGACACAACATTTTAAGTATTTACAACGCCAGTGGACAATGTGTGGTCTTTACACTAATATTTTCTGAGAACTGTAACACCGTTTCCATTTAAACCCCATGTATTTCAGTGTCCGCCTGAGCGTATGGAAACCCCAATGAAAATAATTTTTTTCTGTCAAAGCAACGAGAAGCTTAGGACATGTTGGTACTTGTTTCTGTAATAAGTAAAAATCATGAATTACGTCTCTGATTACTTTCCTATCAAATGAGTAACAGTGCACATTTCTTTCATGCGGACGCTTTCGGTGTTCGCTTGGTGTTGACAGCGAACTGTTACAAGCATCGGCACCTTCTTTGCGAATTCTGGAAACACTTCTCATAGAAATTCCAGTGTATTCTGATGCTCGTACATTGGATTGAGATAATAAATGCTTCATTTGACCTTCAGTAGCTTCTTCGTCACGTTTATTTATCACATGTCTGATCACCTCACTCGCTTCGCTGTGTATAGTTTTCCCTTTCTTCCTAGACTGCGCCATAATATACCGTCGTGATACGCACGCAACCGACACTAACTCGTGACTGACTTCTAGAGAGGTGTTTCTTTTTGGATGACTAGTCGCGAGGATGACCCGCTACTCTGACAGCGGGCTGTAAAAGACGGGTAGTGGAAAGGGAGGGTTTGCGGCCCGGACTACCACCCCGCCACGCGACCTTGCCATCTCGTCAGCTCCCTACTATAACTCATGACCTTACTTAAACTAGCACCCATACCTTACCTAGGGTTCGAACCCTGAAACTCCCGCACTGCATACCGGCGGCGCACCAACCGACTGCGCCACGGGAGATCGGCTTTTCATGTGGGGTATCGAGCCAATTTCAACCTAACTTGTGGGTGAAATAATGTCAGCCAGTAAGATAAAACAAAAAAGAATCATCCCCTGTATTAATTTTCTATTCCTGCAAACTTCCGTCAGGTATGTTTAGTGTGTTGGTGCCGTACGATGCAACGAAAGTTATATTTTAACTTGGATTGTGCGTTTTTACATTATAAACCAATTAAACATCTTAAAAACCTCCGATTAAAGAAAATATGTGGGTGCAAATAGTTTGCAATTTAGGTGAGATATGAAGTTATTACTGCCGAGTAGATGATAATGTTTTATATATTGAAACAAATGTTCATACGTAAATTAAATTTATGTTTAGATGCACAAACGATACACGAGCCTTTCCCAGATCAAAAAATACAGCACATTTGGCAGTAATACATTACGGATTAAAAAAAAAAAAAAAAAACCGATGTGAACAATGCTATNCAAAAATACAGCACATTTGGCAGTAATACATTACGGATTAAAAAAAAAAAAAAAAAACCGATGTGAACAATGCTATGATTTCATAAAAAAATTTTGACGTATAGTTAAGGCAAAGTTATCATAACGAGTCTCATATGAACTCAGTGTAAATCGGCCTTTAGCGACAGTCTTCATCATTTTGACCCTTCCTGAGTACGGCAAAGATGTCCATAAGAGTGGTGTAGGCAGAAATTTTGTTTTGGCCCATGGTGCAGATAGAATGCCGAAGGGGGAGGGGGGGGGGTCTTTCATTAATAAAGATGAGCCTATAAAAATTTTTGAGCTGAAGAACAAAAATTGATGTAGTTACTGTACTTTTTATTTTACCATTTTTACTCTCTTTTTATACCGTCTTATTTATGAACCTAATTTCTCATTTTATTTATAACTAACGATATATGTTAAAATACATCTTAATTCTTTTTCAGTACACAAAAATNACCTAATTTCTCATTTTATTTATAACTAACGATATATGTTAAAATACATCTTAATTCTTTTTCAGTACACAAAAATAAAAATTAAAAAGAAATATTTAAAAAAAGTATTAATACCTGGAAGGTAGAGTTTCACGAAAAGTTTGGACATTACTTACTACCAAGTCAGATGACAGTACACGCAATTAAAAAATTGAATTTCCTAATATAAACAGTCGCCCAGTTTTATATCGTAGACCAGGCACGTGCTGTCTCGCAGTTCAGCACGGCCTGACTCCGCGGAAAAAGAGAAAAAACCCGATTTCAGAAAGTACTAAATGCTTAAACAAAGTAGGGGTCGTTTACGTGAGCCACCGCTTTGCGAACTAAGTGAGCCTGTGGTATCCAGTATATGCGGGAGAGATAAAAGGCATTATTAGCTCGTTCGTATCGGTTCGCACTTGTCACGTGTGCTGCTCCTCCATTCACCCCCCCCCCCCTTCTCCAAAACTTTTCACGTAATCAGCTCTAACCGGATATGCGGTGGGCGAAATGGGGGTGGTTTTTCAACTCCCGTCGCTGACTTGGGTCGGTGGAGGGAGGCAATAATGCGCCCGTGTTCCCATTTGTAAATGCCCAGGCATGCTGGGGTGGAGACGAAAAAGGGTTTCTGAAGGTTAATCTAGCAGTTTCCACTCGGGATGATGAGTAAAAAAAATAACAGTGGGCGGTTGAAGGTAGGGGATGTCGAACCACTTCATACCCCTAGTGAACTAGCGCGGAGAAAGAGGAGAGGGAATGGGTGAAAGAGGGAGAGAAAAATGTGTTGTTGTGGACTAGACCTGGCGCACGTGAAAAAAGCTGGGACAGATGGGGGAAATGGTTGAAAAAAAAAAGGAAGGGGTGAGAGGGGTTTGGAAGGGTTTGTTCAGGAGAGTTCGAATAAAGCAGGTTACGTCATTGGTAATTAATACTTGCCTGCCGCACGCGGCCATTTTGTTGGCTCGGGTACTAATTAGCGAGCCAATGGCCGCACTGGGGGGACCGCAGAAAGAGAAGGTAGAGGAGGGAGATAGATTTGTTCAGTGAGTCGTAACCCATTGTGTCTCTCTCACGAAACCCATCAGCACCCCCTGCTACTAACTCACACGCACGAGCACAAACACGCGCAAACATTCTATAGCTTGGGACAATGCTGAAGGTACACCAACACGGGGAACGATATGACAAGAAAAACATGGCAGTATACCCTCCCCCCACCCTCGTCGTGTTCGGTGGAGAGAGGACTACTTAATAAAATAAAAGAGACTACAAATCCGATACACGTTTGTCCGTTTCCTTCTGGAAATGAATGTTTATTAACGGAATAAATGTACCTGTCGTTTGTTATTCAGATCCGAATTTCCGGGACGTGTTTGTACCTCAGCGGGAAAGAAAAAAAAAGATTTGCGCAGTGATCTAAATTTACGTCTCTTTTATATTACGCTAGTTTTCTTTGTAAGTAACAAAGCGTATTTTATTTTGTTGTTAGGATTATAAAATAACTGAGCACATGCACTGGCATTCGCTTGCAAAGAAATGTTTTNGCGTATTTTATTTTGTTGTTAGGATTATAAAATAACTGAGCACATGCACTGGCATTCGCTTGCAAAGAAATGTTTTGTATAACACAAATCGACGCATCTGAAATACGATTGACGTATGGAGTTGCGCATGATCGTCAATTTTATTTCAGATCCGATAGGTACATTGGAAGCAGAACTGTAGAATGTATATTTGCAGTTGTAGGTACAGAGGCTTTACCTTCCTTTACTGCGTTTCGGCAAAGCACCAATGGCGTGCTTCTTTCTCCGGTACTTCTGAGAGAANAGAGGCTTTACCTTCCTTTACTGCGTTTCGGCAAAGCACCAATGGCGTGCTTCTTTCTCCGGTACTTCTGAGAGAACCCAGTGGATAGCAATTAGCAGACAGTCTAAGCTTTGTCAAAGATATTAATTTATTCTGTATAGGCTATTCACGGTCAACTGAGCACTTTTGGAAGACAAACTTAACATCTACTTGTATGCACATTGTGTATTCTTCCATCACACATGTGTACAATTAACATTTCCGTGGGCCTGGCCAATTTATTCATGCATCGGTCAACTGAAACTGTGAAACTGATAAAAAAGTAAATGTTTAACGAATTTTCTTGTTTTTACACACACACGCACACAGATATATATAATTTGCATTGAAAATACAGAAAGTAAAATAAATAATTTCAGTATTCTGGAACGTTAGCATAGTACTTATAATTCAAGGTTAAGACATAGAACTGCTTTCCCTATATTACTGTTATTGCATACACCCCAGTACATCTCTCCATTAGTTCATAATCTCTACCGACATTCGCGACGTAAATCGATTCTCTTCACCTTATATTTCGAAGGATTCTGGTTCGATATATAGGTACATTTCTATTAAAAAAATAATTCAAGGGCACCTTATTACACAATTATTCACTATCCAAAGATAAACACATAATTTGGGCGAAGCGAAGCGAGCTGGCGCAGTGGAAACTCACTAGACTCGCATTCGGGAGGACACGGGTTTGATTCCCGGTCAGGTCATCCTGATTTCTGCTTTCCACCGTTTTCCCAAAATCACTCTAGGCGACTGTTGGAATGGGTCCTTTACAAAGGCCATGGCCGATTCCTTCCCATTCCTTCCCTAATCCCTCTTCCCTGAGCAACTTTCTCCGTCTCGAATGTATTCGCTTTCGACGAGATCTTAAGCCCAACTACCTACCATTTGGCATGAAGGCATGAGTATTACTTATTTACCACTTAATTATACAACCTTACTTTCTGCGGTTCAAGTGTGATAGCCGTGCATGAATTTTATGTTTCACGGCGAATGCAAATCAATTATCCTGAAAATGCTGAACCTCACCTTATCTGTGCGGAGTATAGCGTTGTGACCAAATAATGCGCTTAGCTGTATGTTAGTGGTATAAGATAACATAACACTAAAGTTTCCAAAGATTAAAAAACAGGTTGTTTGGCAATATGATTATAGAATACTTGGGAATATTTATTAACTGCGCAAACAATTAAAACCAACCACATGTTGGAGCTGCTGTTGAAAACCACGTACAGTAAAAGCAAACCTACTTGATTCCTCATGTATTTGGCCACTCATACATGGATTGCGCTGTGGGTTTGCGGTTAACCGTGATGAACTACTCCACTGGCAATTTACGCTGGTTGTTTATCATCAGGATGTACAAACATGGCATGGGCGTAGATAGGCGGTCAAAAGGCGAGANGGCAATTTACGCTGGTTGTTTATCATCAGGATGTACAAACATGGCATGGGCGTAGATAGGCGGTCAAAAGGCGAGAGTACTTGGTGCTTAACGTACGTATCTTTATAGTCAGTTATCTTCCGAATCAGTAGTACAGAACTTCACGAACGTATTGTAAATCCCCTGTCACGCTATCAAATTTTAGCCTTTAAATATATTTAGCAACAAAACGATACACGACCATCAGATTTTTCCATTCAGCATATTGGATCAAATAATGTTGAANGAAATATATTTAGCAACAAAACGATACACGACCATCAGATTTTTCCATTCAGCATATTGGATCAAATAATGTTGAATGTATTTGAAAATGTGTGGCATTGTAAAATTTATTTACTGCGGGGATCTAGTCTGAATTTATATTTAAAAACTATTTTCAATATTTTCAAAGTAAGATACCGCCGTTTTGTTTCTGTGCAATCCAGTACAGGAAGAAGTGTAACGAATATTGGGATTTACTTTCACTATTTACTCAATTTAAATCTTATCTGCCGTTGCGTTTCTGTACAATTCACTACAGGAAGAAATGTAACAAATGATGGGATTTACTTTCACTTGTTTACTAAATTTAAATCTTATTAAGTAAAATTATATCTTGCACAGTGAAATTCAATCTCTCGGAACTTTTAATGTCATTGTGAATTAATCACTTCAAATTTCATTCATCTTCATAACCATAATTCGTTTCCACCAACTGTTTACTATTTTTAATATTTGTAATATCGGAAACGGTTATTTTTGTCATGCATGATACCATGTGAGATGCGATGTTTCGAAGGGCGTCTGTTGTAATAGTTTTGGACGGGCGGAAATAGCCTTAGTATCAGTAGCTCTAAAATCATGGAAAGTAACAATTCCGTTCAGTCAAAACTTGCAGTGGCCATTAAATCACTAGCCTTAAAGTCATTATCCCTAAATTTGGTAGCCCTAAAATCTTAATGTCACTAGATCTAAAGTCGCTAGCCTTATATTCACTAGCCATAAAGCCAGTAACCTCAGATTCACAATACTTAGAATTACAGTTCACTAAAAACTGGCACTAGAGAATTCAAAAACGTTTAGTCCGAAATTAGTTTCCTTAAAGTTCATGGCCCTAAAATCAGTTCCACTNTGGCACTAGAGAATTCAAAAACGTTTAGTCCGAAATTAGTTTCCTTAAAGTTCATGGCCCTAAAATCAGTTCCACTAAAGTTAGCAGCCGCAAAGCCACTAGTTATTTAACTACTTGCCATAAAGTCAGTAAGGCTAAATCAGACAAACCTAAAAGTCAATAGCCCTAAAATATTTTGAAAGATAGAAACCTTAAGACTTGAGACCGATATACACACAATTTCCGCCTATAACGCTATAGACGTGTCTTTGCAGCTCTCCNAGAAACCTTAAGACTTGAGACCGATATACACACAATTTCCGCCTATAACGCTATAGACGTGTCTTTGCAGCTCTCCAGAACAGCAGAACAATCCACATGTTCATGTTCTCCGCGTGTTCTGCCGTTGGCAAGTTACGATCCCTTCCTGACTCGTTCACCCGCATACAAGCAGCAGTTTTCGTATACTGCTTAGGAAGTGAGTTGCCGCTGTGCCAAATAAACTGGGCTGGAGAACGAAACACCGATGGAAACGCAACGGTTTGAAGTCAAGCATGGTCCAATGAAAAAAAAATATATAGCACACAATTTTTACAGCTCTACCAGTTACTACTANTATTTGGAGTAGCAGTACTGGACACACACACACATATGTTAATAATATCTAATAGAAAAACATAGCTTTTATCAAATTCATCACGTTTATGAAGACTGTTTGTGACAGGCGTAAATGCGAGGCCATAATTGTATAATTATTATTTTATAAAAGTATGGTATTTTGGGTAATGTTAATTAGTTGTTTAGAATCATTCCTCAGAGAAGACTAAGTAATATTCATTTGGAAAATAAATTTGTGCCCACGGGAAGGATCACAGGCGGTGCAGGCGGGGCTTGAAGAGTCCGACTCTTTGGTTGGCTCCGAGAGGATACCCTTCGGGGATCCTCGGGTCAACCCGAGCGGCGAGGAAGTAGCTGTGGTNTGGTTGGCTCCGAGAGGATACCCTTCGGGGATCCTCGGGTCAACCCGAGCGGCGAGGAAGTAGCTGTGGTCGCAAAGACGAGGCAGAAATGAAATGGACGGGAGCTGGGGAGTATACGCTTTCGAAAGGCTTGTACATATTACTTTATTAATCTCGGGTCATGGTGTGATCAGGCCTTAGCTGAACGGCCTGCCTGATCACACCTTCAAACAGNAGTAGCTGTGGTCGCAAAGACGAGGCAGAAATGAAATGGACGGGAGCTGGGGAGTATACGCTTTCGAAAGGCTTGTAGATATTACTTTATTAATCTCGGGTGATCAGGCCTTAGCTGAACGGCCTGCCTGATCACACCTTCAAACAGTAAACCAGGAAACGAGCGTAATTGCAACACCACCGAGCAGAAAGAAGACAGTTGCAGAAATCCCCTCCACTGGCCAGTAAACGAAGCCACAAAAACACCGCGCCCGATATAGGCCGGCGTAACACCCGGAGCAGCGTATTTTGTTCGTCGACCCGAGCAGAGAGAAGACCACGGAAGATGGGTGTGTCCGGCCGTTGTTAACCGTCTCGTAGAATCAGCCTCTGACAACATTAACAAGGTGATGACTTTCAAGTTAGATTATAATAAAATGGCGTGAGATAAATATAATAAATAATCATCTTGGTATTCAATTTAAAGCTCCCCCAATCAATAGTAACATAAATAGTAATTATATAATCCTAATGTTAATAAACCTCATCTTGTACTGCTATGCTCTACCTAATCATGATTCATTATTGAGCTACGCCCCCAGCAACTTTCACGTACGAATGGCTTAAAAGCTAGTTCGTAACAACTCGCTGGAAGCCTGATTAACATGTTATACATCGAAGGCCCAGTGTGGCGAGCTTTCCAGAAGTAATTAAATGCTCGAGAAAATAATGACACATTCTTGATAACTCTTTGCAGGCATTTAAAACGAGTTGTGGTGACTTTTAATTACTGTAGTTTTGCTTGTTAGATTCCTCACTCTCCCTGAGTTAGGTGGTACAGTATAATTCATTGAGATTTTATTGGACTACTAAAATAATTTATGATGTACGGCGCATTACTACAAGTTTGCTGTCTCGAGACAACCAATAGATGTAAGAGTATCAGTATGTTATTGGTGCCGTTTTGAGGCCAGAAAACTACATTTTAAAAACCATCGTCCTTCGTTACAAGAAAGTAAAAAACGATCTCCTGTTCTGTCAGAAAGTGTGCAGAGGAGAATACGCTCAACTCTTACTAAAAGAAGCAGCAATGTCTTGCATAGTTACTTTATGCTCTCATAACGGCGCCACGAGCAAAACAAAACTATTAAAGAGCTACCTTCTGTCAGACTAGGAAACAACTCCGAAAAAACGAAGTTATTCTATTTCCGCCTCGTCGCTTTTACAGTATTCACAATAACCAACGGTGACAGCGAATCTCGGACAGAGCGAGAATTCTCCACACCGGATCCACGATTGCTCAGCCTCTCCTAGTGTTTGTTTCTGACGACAGAGTGCGCCCTGTGCGGACGGTATGAAAGACTGTTCATCACAGAAAAGATTTTCTGCCGAAACCGTTTTAAGGTTAGGTGGACAAAACCATTTACGAAATACGCGATTTAATACCACGCTTTGCAATTTGATGCACGAAAACCAATCACGCGCAATATACGTTTTAAAAACATCATAAACATTAAAACTGATACAATTTAAACGTTGAATGAATTTAAATGTTAGCATTTTTTAAATACCCTTATTGCTAATATTTAAAGCTGTTTATTGGCTTGTTAAAACACCTAACTTCACGTAAAGTTACCAAGGAAAATTGATTTATGACTCACATATTTCGATACAAGTACATAAATTTAATTTTCGTAGTCTGCATATACTGATAATTGACGCCGATATTGGCATAAAACTAAAAGACGCTGATTTTACGCGCTGAGAATTCAGCGCTGGTTAAATTTTTTGTGAAAACTCGTGCGTATGCTCAAGGACGAATTATGCTAATAAGTTCGCAGTTTCCTGTTCCTTCTGTCAATTTCATCGGCCTACGTACAACATTAATGCCAGTGATGCCTAACCGCTAGAACTTAAAAATGGAGAATTCGTATTTTTTAAAAAGTGGTTTCTGTGTAAAATTGCATGGCCAAGAGTCTTCTTACACTGTAGCACATTTTTACTTGCACAGTGCAGTTTAAAACGTCCAATTTGTTTGTTAAGAGCAGCGTGTTTACAGCAGACACTAGGTTGGCAAACCCTAGTAGTTCAAATAATAAAATGGTGGCATCAACAATAATTTTTTTACTTGTATATGATCGTTTAATAACGCTACATTCAAACAGATAAAGACATTTATGCAATAATGTTTGATATTATGGAGCTGAACACAATTTTCAAGGTAGGTCGTTTGGGATTCGTTATATATCGTATGCCAATCATCGTACGTGTTTATACGAGGGTTATTCGGAAAGTAAGGTCCGATTTCTTATAAAACATAAACAATCGCAGATTTTTTCAAAAAACGTTTTTTATTTCATTCATTACATGTTTCTCTATTTTTCTACATAGTTTCCATATTTGTTTAAACATTTGTCATAGCGTTCTACAAACTTTTGTATGCCTAAGTCATAGACGTCTGCCGTATGTGAGGATAACCAGTCTGTAACTGCTTCTTTCACCTAGTCATCTGTGGCGAAGCGCTTGCCTACCTAATGCCTTTTGCCCAGTCACTCTCTTCTCTTAGGGTGCTTTGTGTTAGTGAGGCTCTTTTGCGGTCTGTGCCTACCCGCACTCTCTTCGGCTCGCTTTTGTGCTGGCGACGTTTCTGCCGCTCAACCAAACAGGCTACCCATGTCCCGTGATTACAGTGGTCTTCGGACATTTCCTTGTTTTCTTTGTTTATGTTCAATTCGTAGGATGGTGGGTGGATTGCCGTGCCCGGTATTTTTCTATATTGTGTGATCAGAGTGTTATGTTTTGCTGTGTTAATTTGTGTTAGTCTGGTGGGCCTTGCATTCGCCAGCCGGTCGCTGTCAACTAAAGGGACATGCCTTTCCTCCCCTTGAGGGTCTGAGGGCGTGGGTGGCAGCCACAACCTGGAGCCCGTGAGTGCGAGCTATAGCTAGCAGCGCATTGTAGGGGGGGGGGAGTGGGCACTCCTATACGAGGGAGTGCCCCCCTGCAATAGGACTGCGTGTCATGGTTGATAGGTGGTCTCTCTGGGAGCATTTAGGTCCTTCTTCTCGTATCTTCAANCTGCAATAGGACTGCGTGTCATGGTTGATAGGTGGTCTCTCTGGGAGCATTTAGGTCCTTCTTCTCGTATCTTCAAGAAATGAGGGATGTCCATCCTCCTGTTCCTGGCTTCCCCTGATCACCTCTCCTTCCGGCTGGCGCCTGCTCGGCNGAAATGAGGGATGTCCATCCTCCTGTTCCTGGCTTCCCCTGATCACCTCTCCTTCCGGCTGGCGCCTGCTCGGCATTGGACCTCTATTACCATTCTCAGTTGTTATTATCATTAACCTATCCTTTTCCGGCGAATTTAAGGCTTATTTTTNGGACCTCTATTACCATTCTCAGTTGTTATTATCATTAACCTATCCTTTTCCGGCGAATTTAAGGCTTATTTTTCGACACCCTTAATCTATTAAGTGATACCAATTAGCAAGAATACCTAAAAATAGCGGAACAAGTGAAAATCGCTCGGCGCCAATTCTGGACTGTACGGTGGGTGGTTAATCTGTTCGCATCCAAAATATCTAATCATATTTTGGGTGTGAATGGCAGAATGGGGTCTGGCATTGTCATGCAGCAACAATTGAGGTCTGCAGTCTTCCCCACGTCGCTTATTTCGTATTGCACGTCAAAGTTTAGTCAGGGTAGCGCAGTAAGCAGCTGCATTGATTGTTGTCCCTTGCTGCATAGACTCGACTAACAAGATTCCATGTCTATCCCAAAACACGGTTGCCATAACCTTGCGTGTTGAGACTGTTCGCTTAGCCTTGACTTTGACTTGTGATGTCGGGTGACGCCATTCCATTGACTGACGTTTATACTCTGGTGTCATGTGAGAAACCCATGTCTCATCCCCTGTGACAATCTTCTCTAAAAATTGATTACCTTCCCTATGATATCGGTCCAAAAAATCAAGAGCACAAGCCATTCAAAAGTAAACCACAAGGAGTCATTCGTCGGACCCTTCCCAACGTGTGCACAATTTGTGAAATTGCAAATTTTTAGAGACAATTTTGAGCAAAGTTGTTCTACCCACTTTCGGAAATTCCAATGCTAAAGTTGAAATTGTGAATCGCCGGTATTCACGAATCGTTTCGTCCACGGCTTTGATCAAATCTTTTGTGATCACTGATGGTCGGCCTGATCGCGGTTCATCATGGAAATTTTCCCATCCATCCTTGAAAGTTCTCACCAGCTTACGCACTTTGCTGTCACTCATCGCATTGGGGCGTATGTGAACTGAATAGACATCTACTTGAAGGCGACGACAAACGTTCCTTGCTGTCAAAAACCGAATCACTGACCTTTTTTCACAGTCGGCGGACTGATTAATTGTTTTAAACATTTTGAACTGACACTGTAAACAGCACACTGCAACAACACCAATGCAAATTGCGTGGTTTGATGAGCAAAGCATGCCGGGAGTCGGTGCGCATGCGCGTTACAATTATCGCGCGACATTCCATTAGCTACGGCGATTTGGACCTTACTTTCCGAATAACCCTCGTATGTTAGTAAGCATTTTCCAAATTTTGTCGGTGTGATTAAAAAACATAATTAAGTACTTTCGTTTTTAAATTAACATTTATAACAACTGGCATAGCTATTTATTCTGCTATTTAGTGGATTCTTCCGCTACATTAAAATATCAACTGTGGTATTCCCCGTGGATCCGTGGAGCGATCAAACTAAATGCTCTTTTTATAAAAGACAAAAAGAAACCAATTCACGTGGGTAAAAGTTAAAAAATTACGCTATCGTTAAGATGTTAAGACATACTGTTCCCTTAGCTATCAAAACTACTGTAAGTTCACTTAGTTTCTATTCGAAATAGACTCAAATAAAGGGACAGAAATATTAATCTTCCGGAAATTTGATTTTGAAAATGCCCTTTAAACATTTAACCAGTCGTAAAACAGCTGTTACCCGTCGTATGGTACAATATATCATTCATAAATTTCCCACGTTTTTAGAATAAAATTCCGGCGAGAAAATGCTGANACCCGTCGTATGGTACAATATATCATTCATAAATTTCCCACGTTTTTAGAATAAAATTCCGGCGAGAAAATGCTGATTAATTTTAATCCACCTGAAAATAAAAATTCAGCAGACGCTCTTGTATAACTTTTAATTTCATNTTAATTTTAATCCACCTGAAAATAAAAATTCAGCAGACGCTCTTGTATAACTTTTAATTTCATAATCTACCACGAGGCCGAGATTCGTATGAGGTGGAATTACAAAATAAAATAAAAAATGCCTACCCTCGTGTCAGAAAGANCTACCACGAGGCCGAGATTCGTATGAGGTGGAATTACAAAATAAAATAAAAAATGCCTACCCTCGTGTCAGAAAGAAACGACGAGAGTTATACATGGCTCCCTACTTCCCCTAAGGTATTCATTCTTTTTAAGATAATCATGGCGAGAAGAACGTAAACGGGCAGGGGAGAATAAATCCTCCTCCCCCTGGCGAAATAAATAGTGATAAATAAGTGTTGGGGAAACTTTTTATCTTCCCCCCACCACGTGGTGTCACGGGCCGTGTATCTTCCAAATCACTCTGGACCGTATCGCAGATTGTTAAANTGGGGGGGGGGGGATACCAGCCGACCGTGAAATGGGAACTGCACACGTACACGAAGGCACACACACAACCGGCTTTCCCCTCCTCCATTCCCCTCTCAAGCATGAAGAGGTTCGAGCGAGTGCATTGCCTCAGTTATACCTGGGGTCGGCCAGGCCGCCAAGCTTCTCTGCGGATACGGCCTGTGGGTCCCCACGTAGAGTGTATATGGGGTAGAGTGCTCTCGCCAGTTGCGCAGTAATCATCTCTGTGTCCCACCGAATTTATTGTTTTTCTTCCTACGCAACCGTCAAACCGACGTAGCTTGGACTGAGGTTGTAACCAAACTCTTTATTTAATTACATTCTTTGATTTCCTAGTACAATAACTTCAATTCCTTAAGGGTTCCGCCTGCCTGCTGCTTGAACTGCGTTGCAGGGTGTTTCAAATACTCATTTTTTTTTTTACGAAACTATTAAACGTGCCCCCAGTATGCTTACCTACGAAAAGACATCATACCCGATACGAGGAAGGAATACTACTTTATAGTTACCACGCATGCTGTAAATATAATTTTGTAGCCCTCCAATGTAGTTCAAAACAGCTTTTTTTCAGACTGCCGTGTTTTAAAACATACTAGCTGGACACTGGCCAAACTACGATAGAAGCATGTATTGAACNCTTTTTTTCAGACTGCCGTGTTTTAAAACATACTAGCTGGACACTGGCCAAACTACGATAGAAGCATGTATTGAACTTTACCACAGAATTTCCATCAATAATATGTAAGGGCCATGGCTGGAAGTGCCATAGGTAGACGCAGCACTACGAGAACACTGCACGTTCATAACTCTGCGCGTAGAGGCGATTGCGCTCTTGTAGCGCGTGCCAGTGCAGCCCTTATAGCTCCCGCACTTCTCGACAAAAAGAGTAAAACGATGCAAGCAGGCCGGCCACTTAAGGTCGCCGTCTACCAACCATGCGGTCACGTACTTTAAATGAGGGTTCAATGTTAAAGCAAATACTTCTCAGTAAATCAAATTTTAAATATAACTATTTCGAACAAAAATAATTCTACGTGAGAATTCTTAATAAGTATAAACACGTTTAGAAATATTGCAAATTCTTATGTTTAATATTAATTTCTTAAAATTTTACATAAAAATTACCATTTCACAAAAATTAACAATATTTCAAAATTTTCTTGACATGGCAGTATGCTCTGAGAAAGTTGCGTTGAATATTTTTTGTTTGAAGCAGTTATATTTAGAAATTATGCGTTGAAAGGGATTTTTTTTAGGACTGATTCCCTGTTTAAACTACGTGTTTGCAGTCTTAATAGGCAACGTCCTACAGGAGAGCGGGTGCCGGCCGAGTGAAAGGATAGGATTTTAGTGTTAAATGATTTTAGATTTGTCTCAGNCGTCCTACAGGAGAGCGGGTGCCGGCCGAGTGAAAGGATAGGATTTTAGTGTTAAATGATTTTAGATTTGTCTCAGCCACCTTTCACAGTATCGCATTCAAACAAAAATAACTTTTTTTTTCATATTGGCCTGGATAAGGTTCCTTCCACTCATGTTGGGAACCTCAATGATTTTATTTTGACAATAAGAATTTTTCGCCACTGGGTATGCGCTAGTGTCGCATGTGTACCGGATTTTCTCTATTTTGTTCGTTATAAAACAAAATGAAGTGAAATAATCATAAATCATAACTACGTAACTTAATACAATTTTCCTTTTTTATTATTCGGATCGCTTAAAATTTTTATTAAAAGTAACCGCTCTGGAACACTGCGCACCTAGCGGCGGGAATTTTCCCTATGCCAAACTCTCCCACTAGAAAATACATTCTGTTCTCAACCTGAGTAGAACTAACATTAGCCCGGACAACACGTCTACAAATAGTAATTTTAATTTTTGTGAAATTTCTAATACCCTGAAAAATTGCGGGTAGATGAATTTATATAGATTCAACAAAAAAAAAAACAGAAACACGAAACTTAATTAGCTGCTAGTTGCTCTCTTGTAGCATGATTATTCTCTCGAAAGGACACCATGCGGTTTTCTTTGAAAGAAATCCGGTGGAAGGGAGCGGAGACACGTCCAAAATCATTTAGCATGTAAAATTGTACCGTTTCGTCGGCCGGTCTTGCACTAGAAAGCGCCTTTAACACACAGTGTACTGTAAAGAAAATATTATTGGAGTGGAAATTGCTTATGAATTTGGGGCCGCGGTGGTGTGTTGGTTATACTACTCGCCTCCCACATAGATGAACCGGGTTCGATTCCCGACGGGGCCGCTCCTGGATTTTCGCATGTGGGAATCGTGCCGGACGATGCCGCTGGTCGGCGGGTTTTCTCGGGGATCTCCCGTCTCCCCCGCCCCCTCATTCCGGCGCTGCAACATACTCACCTCAATCACACTCATCGGCTCTCAAGATCCCGATGTTAAGAGCCGCCCAAATTTTTTCATTCACTTACTTAGGAATTTATAAAATTATCTTACATTTGTAGACAGTTAAGAGTTTCGGCAGAGTTAATAACCAATTATAAAATGGTTGGTGTGCAAGCAGCAGTAGCGTTGCCCCAGGGGAAAGGCGCTGTCTATACTGGCGCTAGCTTGTGGCCTTGCACAGCACCGACCATGATTTTACCTATTCTGCAACATGCCTTACGTGAATGAGTATACTTATTATATATAGTATGATAAGGGGTTAATGAAAATAATTTTGTAGGTGAACAAGTATATAGGCTGTTCATGTTTAACAAAGCGCTTTTGATAGTTCTTCTTAGGATCTACGTTTCATCTAATTTTGTATTCTTCCATTATTTGTAAAATTATCATTGCCACGTACCGTCTCACTTTTTTCATGGGTAATTCAATTGAGACAGTGAAATTTTTAGGAACGTAAATGTGTTATAATAAAATCTAAATGAGAAAATAATGCGCAGAAGTCTAAAACGTGTCGGATTGAGCGGCAGAGTCAATTGCCACTGCTCGAAGGGGAGGGATTGTTCAGTTCAGTAGCGACAGCGGCCGAGAACGGTTGGGCGAGACCTGCTCCACGTGTGCATATTTCCTGTTGAAAAAATCGTAAATCACGCAGCGCGGTATTTAACAGCGCGGTAATACAGAGCGATGTTATCAGTTTGGTATGTATAGCACCAGCAGTGTCACGTGGTTTCACTCCCTCNACAGCGCGGTAATACAGAGCGATGTTATCAGTTTGGTATGTATAGCACCAGCAGTGTCACGTGGTTTCACTCCCTCCAGCGGCGAGCGTTCGGGAAAGCCCTCCCTACAATGTCTCTCCTACCTTCCCTCCCTCAAAGCTGCGCGAAGATTATTTCCTCATTTGAACTTTACTGTATTAATAAGCAAATGCATTCTCTTTGGTGTGCGAAACCGGAAAGACTGAGTTCAATAGGCATAAATTTAAATATTAGACGTTCATTGCTATGTAAAGTAGTAAAACTAAGTTCCCTAACTCGCTGCCAACTTAACTGGGAGCTTGCATGCCAGTATGTACTACTGTAGTTATGTGGAGTGATGTTCTTCAAAGGTTGATTTCAAATTTGCTTACTTTCTGTGAACAGCATTGAGCAATTATTTTTTTCCTTGTAAAGCGCAGATTTTGTAGCAAAACAGAATGTTAACAAACAGCACGTCCTTGTTGAAACACTTGAACACGCTAATTCTTTTGGCAGTTGTTGATCCAATGTTGGGGACATACAAAGAATACGAAAATCGATCCTCGTGTTAAGTTTATGGTTTCCCGCCGACGTCGTCGGCGCATGCGCGGTGAGCGGACGGACATAAGGGGGCTGCATCTCACTTTTGGAAGTCTGTAGCTGTAGAAAGTATATTAAACGACACTTTACTTCAGAAGGAATCTCAGTAGCGCCATCTTGTGTGAGCTCTGTTAGATATAAAGGTGTCTTGCATACTTTAACTTACACGCCAGTTACTGAGTGTCCGAATCAATAATAAGAGGGGGTAAGATAAAATAGGTTTCACTATTTTTGACTTATTGTTGTTTTACGATTACCTTAGTAAACACATTTTGAATTTTTTCATTGTACTTCATTACGTTTAGTTTAATGTAGACAGTAATTGATACGCTCACAGTAATGACGACAGCAAATTTAGANATTGTACTTCATTACGTTTAGTTTAATGTAGACAGTAATTGATACGCTCACAGTAATGACGACAGCAAATTTAGAATAGTAGTATCGTAAACTATTATCATATTAAGGGTTATTCTTGTAGTTTTTTACGCATTACTTTCTGTTTTGTCATGTTCATGTTTCCAAAACGTTTCCATGAACACTTGATTTACACTTATATACTAGGTAACAAATCCATGGCGATTAAATTTTTTGCATATAGCAGAATTATCTACTTAAAGGATATGATGTTAAGGGAACTGAGATGTGCTGAATCCTCCGTCAGAATTTTGACGAAAGGTTATCAAAAACAATTGGTGGGATTTTTATTTGGCAGGAAATATATTTTTTTTCGCCTCTCATAACATACTTGACGACAGTCCAGTATCGTCAGTCATAAGGGGCTTTAATTGTTCAATTTTATCCTAAATTTCAAGGAAATTTTACGTTTTGGTAGCACAAAAAACGATGGTAATTGAACGAAAATAAAAAAATAGTGACGACGAACTTCTCATTTTATTTTCATTAAACCTATTAAGTGTTTACTTAAAAATTTGCGCTTAAACTTTGTAAACGCATCATAAAAAAGGTTTAATTTCAGTATAATTGTTTGAATCGTAGGTTCGTCACGAATCATTCTGACGCACCTATTTTGTCTACAATTAGCGATACATTTTTTAATGTTTTAAATTTGAAATTTAATTTTGAAATTAAAGATAAAAACTGGCAAAGCACTCAATGCTTTTTTTAATAATATTTTTCTGAGCTATTCTGGTGACAAAAAAAANTAAAGATAAAAACTGGCAAAGCACTCAATGCTTTTTTTAATAATATTTTTCTGAGCTATTCTGGTGACAAAAAAAAATTATGATTTGCATTCAAACACTTTTCTTATATACTAATATTCTATTTGTTTGGCAAACAATTTCTGTNAAAAAAAAATTATGATTTGCATTCAAACACTTTTCTTATATACTAATATTCTATTTGTTTGGCAAACAATTTCTGTTAATTGGCTTTTTAAATACGGGGTGGCCTCTGTTTTTCAGCTAAACTTTCTTAGGTCACAGCTGTAAAACTTCAACGTCTTGAATTTCAAGTTATGTAGCTTATTTTCTGTCAAATGATCGATGTGACTTCTGCGATGTATTTATTAATGTTTGGTCGACAAACATGATACAATTTTTTTTCAAATATTGCTATGGGAATTTTACCTTACCGTGTTGGCTTAGTGTCAATCACACATTTCTGTTGACATGCGTATTTTCACTTCGAATAAAACCTTTCTCGCATTCATGAAAACAGCAAATAAAAAAAACCAATAAAAGTTTGGTCTTACTTTGAGGTANCGAATAAAACCTTTCTCGCATTCATGAAAACAGCAAATAAAAAAAACCAATAAAAGTTTGGTCTTACTTTGAGGTAGAATTGCCTACGGCTGTTGCGTCTATTTGAAATTAATTAATACAGTTTTTAATGTACCACAACGTATTCTCTCTTTTCGTTATATTCCTGGCTACTTAAATAGTATTTTTTTTTGGTGGCTTATTAAAATNTGGTGGCTTATTAAAATCGCCGTTTATGTCGCCAAGCTAATCCAGTTACGTGAAGCATGCGTAGCTTACTTATAAAAGCGATATACATACGCACACAGATTACTTTGGATCATAATCGGGAAACATTTCACTTCATAATTAAAAAAAAAACTACTAGAATGTTTTACATACGAAATAATGTTTATCTCAGGGAAATATTTAACATATAATACATAACCAAAGTCAGGCACGTTTAGTTTAGAAATCTTGACTGTTATAACTGGCCNATAACCAAAGTCAGGCACGTTTAGTTTAGAAATCTTGACTGTTATAACTGGCCGCACAAAATTACTTAATATAACTTGTGATAAAAACAATACACTTTTATTTTTCCCTGCAAAATTTCAAGTTGAAAATTGATGCAATTTGATAAATAAACTCCTTATTAGTAATACACCACTTGGCAATATGTAGAAAAATCTTACAATGACCGCACCTCCCGATTTCAAAAGGTTCCGAACCACCAAAGTACTGGTGCTCTGAAATTGTGCCATGCCGCTGGCTGTTCAGAACAGTCACAGTTCCTGCATCCTGGCCAAATGAGTGTGAGACCGTCAGCGACAACGACCACCGAGAACTCTAGATAATTCACAGTAATCAAGTCCTTTTTTACTCCCCTCTTGTGATTTTCCGTTATTTTAAAATTATGACGACAGTCGCTATGATCTTACAGGNCAAGTCCTTTTTTACTCCCCTCTTGTGATTTTCCGTTATTTTAAAATTATGACGACAGTCGCTATGATCTTACAGGTTACGATAGTCTGTACTATCGTACAGCTGGTTCGCAGTTGAGTGAAATAAACCCTGAAAAACATCCCAACGCATAACTTATCGTATTTAATAGACACAAAACTGTTTCACTCTCAGTAGAGTTCATAACGTGGTAGGAATAATAGATCCGTATGTTTTATAGACGCATTAAATACGTAACGTATACATTTCATGAAACTAAATTCATTGAACGTAGTTTCTATATTTCGGTAACATGTTTACGTTCCTATCAATTTCACAGTGACGCGTGAATAAAGTCATCGTGTCCTTTTAAAGTTACATTTACATTTGGCACAAGAATACATAACTGGACATAAAAAATATATCCGAAGCAGGGCTTAAAAATTTTGGAATAACCACAAAGAGCCTATAAACAAATTTGTTTTATAAACAATTTAGTTGTNCGAAGCAGGGCTTAAAAATTTTGGAATAACCACAAAGAGCCTATAAACAAATTTGTTTTATAAACAATTTAGTTGTTAAAAGTTTTAGTTAATTAGTCACTCTGTAAATAGAGCGCATTTTAAACAAGCATAGCCGTCAGTTTTTATACTTTNCGAATAAAACCTTTCTCGCATTCATGAAAACAGCAAATAAAAAAAACCAATAAAAGTTTGGTCTTACTTTGAGGTAACATTGCCTACGGCTGTTGCGTCTATTTGAAATTAATTAATACAGTTTTTAATGTACCACAACGTATTCTCTCTTTTCGTTATATTCCTGGCTACTTAAATAGTATTTTTTTTTGGTGGCTTATTAAAATCCCCGTTTATGTCGCCAAGCTAATCCAGTTACGTGAAACATGCGTAGCTTACTTATAAAAGCGATATACATACGCACACAGATTACTTTGGATCATAATCGGGAAACATTTCACTTCATAATTAAAAAAAAAACTACTAGAATGTTTTACATACGAAATAATGTTTATCTCAGGGAAATATTTAACATATAATACATAACCAAAGTCAGGCACGTTTAGTTTAGAAATCTTGACTGTTATAACTGGCCGCACAAAATTACTTAATATAACTTGTGATAAAAACAATACACTTTTATTTTTCCCTGCAAAATTTCAAGTTGAAAATTGATGCAATTTGATAAATAAACTCCTTATTAGTAATACACCACTTGGCAATATGTAGAAAAATCTTACAATGACCGCACCTCCCGATTTCAAAAGGTTCCGAACCACCAAAGTACTGGTGCTCTGAAATTGTGCCATGCCGCTGGCTGTTCAGAACAGTCACAGTTCCTGCATCCTGGCCAAATGAGTGTGAGACCGTCAGCGACAACGACCACCGAGAACTCTAGATAATTCACAGTAATCAAGTCCTTTTTTACTCCCCTCTTGTGATTTTCCGTTATTTTAAAATTATGACGACAGTCGCTATGATCTTACAGGCTACGATAGTCTGTACTATCGTACAGCTGGTTCGCAGTTGAGTGAAATAAACCTTGAAAAACATCCCAACGCATAACTTATCGTATTTAATAGACACAAAACTGTTTCACTCTCAGTAGAGTTCATAACGTGGTAGGAATAATAGATCCGTATGTTTTATAGACGCATTAAATACGTAACGTATACATTTCATGAAACTAAATTCATTCAACGTAGTTTCTATATTTCGGTAACATGTTTACGTTCCTATCAATTTCACAGTGACGCGTGAATAAAGTCATCGTGTCCTTTTAAAGTTACATTTACATTTGGCACAAGAATACATAACTGGACATAAAAAATATATCCGAAGCAGGGCTTAAAAATTTTGGAATAACCACAAAGAGCCTATAAACAAATTTGTTTTATAAACAATTTAGTTGTTAAAAGTTTTAGTTAATTAGTCACTCTGTAAATAGAGCGCATTTTAAACAAGCATAGCCGTCAGTTTTTATACTTTCCTGTGCAGTCTGAGAAACTATTAACAGGAGGGTTATCGGTATCTGTGTTTACTTTTATTGAATGACGTACCACCGCCTTGTGGGATGGTGGGTATACTGGATGTCGGCGGAGGGCGTGGAGTAGGCGGGGAGTTTGGAAAGAAGGGTCACATGTGTCACCGCCCATGATGTATTACTCCCGTGGCGGCCCTCAGCTGCAGGCGTGAGGGGAAGAGCGGCACGAGGGACGTGGCGATTACCCCCTCCCCCTCCGGAACACTAACACCATCACCACTGCCATCATATATGCTTTTCAAAAAAAATGTTTTCAATTGTATATATTTTAACTGCTATCTTGATGTGTGTACATTTTCTTGTGTGTGAAATGGTCATGATTGACGAGTGTGTATTGGACGCGATTGTCGAGTAAATGAATATCTAAATGTAAAAAAATGTATATAATATATATATATTGAAAATTCTTCGTGTTCTTATTTCTGTTGGTTATCTCTCACACACAGCCCATACTAAAACATGCTATTATATTAAAAGCAAACACAACACTACTGCAATTGCATGTCTTTGTAAAGACATTACATTATGGAGCAAGTACGCTTGGCGTATCGCACTGGAGGGAGACTCGCCACCGCAGCTGCTGCTCTAAGTGAGGGAGGGCGCGCACCCTAGCCGCCGCCGCCGCAGCTGCTGTAACACTNCTTTGTAAAGGCATTACATTATGGAGCAAGTACGCTTGGCGTATCGCACTAGAGAGACTCGGCACCCTAGCCGCCGCCGCAGCTGCTGTAACACGCTCCCCCTTGGGGTATAAATACCCCCTCCCGCTGTTCCCACGCTCAATCGTGTCTGAACGGCTGAGCGAAAAGGGTCTCGCTGCTGTTCGACTAGCGTTCGCACGATTATAAACATACTGCCTGCAGTGTGACGTGTATCCGGTGTACATAGCTGCAGAAGAGAGAATTGAGGCCAATTCTCTACGCAACTTCTAGCCTCTTAAGAGGTAAGTGTGTGTGTTTCGACTGCGGGCGAGTATTAATATTTGTGAAGGCGTCACCCACGGATAGTACTTTATTTAATTTCTTCTAGGACTGCGAATATAACTTTATAATACTTCATTCCGAACCTAGGGTTTAGTTTCATATAGGGACTGCGGATATCAGTACTTAATTTTAGTAATTAAGACGCTTGTGTGCTGCATATATATAATTCTGCATTGTTTTTTTACGTGCGTTCAATTAATATTCTCTCGCCATCCCTTGTAGATCTGTTTATATTCAGTTCGAGCCTTGCTGAACACAGTGTTAAAGTTTTATATGTTGTTATTAAAAGTGCTGCCTATATTTTTTGCGAACTATCCGCCCCTTTTTTCTCTCTGTTTCTCGTAGGATACCGCCTGGGTCTGGGCTGTCTGCCTGCCAAATATGCAGATATATATTACCGCTGCTCCTGCCACATACCGCAGATATATAATGGAATCACCTAATTCACCAGCATCACCATCGTTGTTTCCATCCACTGCTGCAGCATTGCTTAACCCCCCTTCCGCTCCCATTATATGCAGACCCGCACTTCAATGTGGTTTTTGCGACCGGGTGTTTACAGACCGCCGGAATGGACTACGTCATCAGCGTAATTGCTCCCTAAATCCATTCCGGCAGCCTGCCTCCCATCTGTGTGATAGGTGCGCCCGTCCCTTTAACCGTCTTGACTAGCTTGCCGTACATACTTTAACATGTACAGGACTGATCAGACAGGCCGTTTCGCTCAACTGTACATTCTGTAATGAGGGCTTTACACANCTGCTGCCTCTTCAAGGGTATGTGGGACTTGCGGCCGGCAGTTCACCAGGGCTGATAGGCTTCGTGCGCACAGCGCTAAATGTACTGGTGGTTCTGCCCCATCAACCTCCCGGCCGGCGAAGCGGCCCCGAGTTACAAGTCCGCAGCCGACTCTTGTGGGCGCGGGTAGCTCTCGCCGAGGGCCTTGTGACACTGGCGAGAGCAACTCGTATGGCTTTGTGGAGGTTGAAAGCGCGTTTAGAGGTGTAATGAAAACATACATCTCTGAGAATACCTCGAGGGTAGCCATTGACATTTGCGACTACCTCGAGGTAATGAAACCTAACATCATTGGCCAATTACAGCAGGAAATCGAGACACAGGGGACGGTCAAGTTTAATATATTTTTAGAGTGTGTATATGGGAAACCAGAACCGCACGAGGATGAGGAGGATCGCCGTGCTTTTAAAACAAAAAACGTGCCTATCTTTAACGTAGCCGACATAGAGGCGGCTGTGTCGGCTGCCATTGCAAAGATATGCGTTGAGGAGACTGACTTTATGGCGAAGGGTAGCGGCTGGACTCTCACGGCAGTGAAAAGAGTCCAGTTACGCGTAAACAAGCTCGACCCTCTTAGGGCCTCCTCGTATATCCCATTGCCTGTTGGTTTTGCGGCGAAAGGCGCAATTATTAACCCGCACAACATCAACGACCAACAGTGTTTCAAATGGGCTATACTGGCACGTTTTGTAGAGGGGAGGGATCGGCAGCGTGTAAACAAGCGATACACCGAGCTTGAAACACATTTTGATTTTTCAACGGTAGATTTTCCCACCCCTCTACGTCAAATACCGACTTTTGAGAAGGCCAATCCGGGGGTTAGTATTAACATATACACACTTGAGAAGAATACGAAAATCGTGCCAATATGGGTGACA
>NQII01007858.1:0-14415 GCA_002778355.1 Clitarchus hookeri | reverse complement strand
GAGGGTTTTGGTAGTCATATTTCTCGATAAGCATGCTGTAGCACATGCAAGTGTGTTGCAGGCTTGCCAGGTATGCTGGCTGATAGTCTACTGTAGCTCGTTCAAGAGGCAAGTTCCTAACATTGTCAGGTAGATTATCGGTTTTTATTCCTGCAGTATACCGGAGCACATGCAGGCCTGGAGGGCTTGTCAGGTATACAAACATTGGTCCGCGCAGTCTGATTCAGTGTACTATAGCTCATGCAAGCGTTGCAATCTTCGACTTGTCAGGTATACTGGGTGGTAGCATGCAAAAAGTCTTGTCATGCATGTTACCAGTACGCCCTGTACATGTTTTTTTACTGCGGTATACTGGAGCACACGCAAGTAGTAGTAGTCTTGCCAGGTATACCATTCATGCATTCCCTTTTTTTTTTCACAAATGCTAATAGCTGTACGTTTTCACTGCATATTAACTATCTTGCTTTTGTATGTTTCAATTACCTCCCTCTGTATTCATCTGTGTAGAGTCATCGATGTTGCCGGCAAAACGCTTGTCAAGCTCATGTGCTAGATTATAGCATTCTACTTTGTCATGTGTATGGTTTCCACTCGTACTACTACTAATGTAATAGTCATATTAGTGTTAATTTAACTGTTCTCCGCACCCTCCATCGCACTGTGTGTGTTGGCATCACACCCGTGTCGTCGCTATCATACTGTAGTATCTCGTCTGTATATGTTTTTTTCCCTGTTGACGAAGCGCTCGCTTCATGGTTTTCCCCCTTGTCGCTCCGCAACCTACCTGTTCGCTATATCTATGACGTTACCAATATATATATTTATATATGTATTGATAGTGTTGTAGGAATAGAGTACTGCCGGTTCCAAGTCCGGGGTCCGTCTGCATGGTTATGCCATGCAGACGGTAAATGGGAGGACGGGGTTCGTCTGCATGTTTATATTGCTTACTGCGTAATACAATCTGTATNCCATGCAGACGGTAAATGGGAGGACGGGGTTCGTCTGCATGTTTATATTGCTTACTGCGTAATACAATCTGTATTATGTTTAATAAAAGGTGTAAATAAGCTTGTGTCATGCTTTTTATTAAAAACAATCCTTTTTTTCTTAAATACTGTGTTGAGTTCAATTCAATATAATGTGGAATTTATATTCAATACATAAGAAACTAGCATTTTTAATACTTTTTTACTGGGCTGAGATAATTGAAAGTAATATATTCAATACATAAGAAACTAGTATTTTTAATACTTTTTTACTGGGCTGAGATAATTGAAAGTAATATATTCAATACATAAGAAACTAGCATTTTTAATACTTTTTTACTGGGCTGAGATAATTGAAAGTAATATATTCAATACATAAGAAACTAGTATTTTTAATACTTTTTTACTGGGCTGAGATAATTGAAAGTAATATATTCAATACATAAGAAACTAGCATTTTTAATACTTTTTTACTGGGCTGCGATAATTGAAAGTAATATATTCAACACATAAGACACTAACACAACATATTTTTTAAATAGTTTTTCAATTAATCAAGTTTTTACTGACTGACACAACATATTTTTTAAATACTTTTTTAATTATTATTCTGCTAATCAAAATAAATAAACAATTCAATGTGCGCAGCCCTGCACGATTTAATGGCTAGAGTGTTTAATTAACTGTCAAAAAAAATAGCTTCCGACTTGTACTGACTGCAAACAAACATGGCCGCTGCTCCTGCTGCTGCTGAGGTGGTGACATCAACATGGCTGCTGCTGCTACGAAGGGGTGACACCATCCAATATGGCCGCCGATAATTTTTAAAAAAATTGTTTACTTATATTACACATACATTTTTTAATTTACTGGCTGACAAAATGGCCGCCAACTTGTACTTACTGCAAACATGGTCACCGATAATTTTAAAAATTTTTAAATAATTTTTTTACATAAGTTTTTACATAACTTTTTTATTTACTGGCTGGCAAAATGGCCTCCTCCATTGAAAACAACTTGTACTAGCTGACAAAATGGCCGCCAACTTGTACTTACTGCACACATAATTTAAAAAAATTAAATACATTTTTACATAACTTTTTACATAACTTTTTAATTTACTGGCTGGCAAAATGGCCGCCTACTTGTACTAGCTGGAAACATGGCCGCCAACTGGCTGCCAAAATGGCCGCCAACATGGCCGACCTCCTGCGGATGCATTCCTTCTCCTGCTCTTGCATTCCGGTGTCCCTGTGCCCCTGTCATGAACCTGTGTTCGAATGCTCTATTATACACTACTCACAGTCTACAGTAAGCTTTATACTCATTCGACTCCGCAATACACAGCCAATTATAATCATCCTCCCAATTTGTACTGTATTTCGTCAGGCGATGTTTTACTAGTTTGGCTTTCTTCTTGGGTGTGATGTTTTCCAGCTCCGAGCAATCCGAAACAACACTATCGGCTTCTTCATTCATCTTTAAACGATTCTTATATGTATAGTTTAATTAACTCCAGTATTTTAAGAAAAGCTTACTTTTGTTTGTTTAATGTAATTAAATCACGCAACTCACTGCTCGGTGCTTACGCATTCAAACAAAACTAATAAAGTAATGCAATATTTAGGTACCTTTGTATTCTTTCGTACGTAATCGTGCGTGATCGTGAAATAGATAGAAACAAACGAATGACTGATTAACAGAGAAGGAGTGAAAGAGAAAGAGAAGAAATGTCGGGCACTCGCGCNACTGATTAACAGAGAAGGAGTGAAAGAGAAAGAGAAGAAATGTCGGGCACTCGCGCGCGCTTGCTTTTCTTTCACTTCGCGCCGGGCAGTCGGCCAGTTAACACATTTGCCTGTGTCGCCCGCGCCTCCGCGCCGCACCGTCGAGTAATCCCCGAAAAGTGGAACTGAGCCTGTCCCGCGCGGGACATTTAATTTTGGGCTAAAAATCGGGACGTCTGGCAACGCTGGTGTGTAGGTANAACTGAGCCTGTCCCGCGCGGGACATTTAATTTTGGGCTAAAAATCGGGACGTCTGGCAACGCTGGTGTGTAGGTAAAAACAATAAAAGCACTCCCTGGAGTCGTTGTATAAGTATCTTAGTTGGTACAGATTTTTAAATCACTTCCTGGAGTGGTTGCATGTTTATTAATATATATTAATTAAAACAAGCACTAATTATTGAGGAATAGACTAATTCATAATATAAAATTTATTAACTTAAGCATGCTACAACTTAATGTAAGACTGTGACTGATATAACTCTGAGAAAAGGTAGTAAGTACATTTTAATAGAGTAACAAAATTATATAAATTATAAACACACAATATAACGCACGGAATTTAAATACCAAAAAAACTAAAGGCAATTGTGGTTAAGGCAGAATGTAGATGTCACAAAGCTTGCCGAGATTACAAGAAAATGAAGAGACGTAGAGAAAATTGGAAGAGCTGCAAGAACTACAGTACATTAACTCTTAGGACTGACATCACCAAACTTTATGACAAGTTATTTAAATGGTGTACTGTATGACTTACCTAAAAGAGTCTATCCTTATTTTCTTGTACCAGCGACTCAAGAGCTCGTTTTTGCCGTACACGTCTACTAGCTGAAACGGAAATTCGGTATCACAAACATGAAGAAAGAACAAATATAATGTACAAGTAACATCATGGACTTTTTCTACGATCCCTGGAAGTAAAAGCAAGGCAATTAATCAGAGTGTCCCAGCAGAGTACCAGCTTGGCTTGAGTTGAGTTCAGCTGTTCAGAGTTTTGGAGTCTTCATATTTTTCGGCCACACACAGGCATAGCGGCAAGCTAATGGTGGGGCAGTAGTAGCGCAGCGCGAGTTGCGCAGACGGAGTATCGCAGAGAGAATGATGTTGAACCATCCACCCACCCCCCTACTCTGGACCTGCAGTATTGTGTGTGAAACTCAGGTACATGAACATACAAGAAATCACTATTGCATAACAGTTTATCTTAGCATTACACACAGCTCTATAATACATTGTAGTGCGAGAAGACTGTATAACATAGCATCGCCACCTATGCTTTGTTACAAAACGATTTGAGGCAAAACGACGTGTACTCAGGAACTTACCCACTCCTCTTCAACGTACAGCAGCAGCTTGTGGATTGTCCGCCCTTNGGCAAAACGACGTGTACTCAGGAACTTACCCACTCCTCTTCAACGTACAGCAGCAGCTTGTGGATTGTCCGCCCTTGGGTGGTGCACGCGTGTGTGTATGTGTGTGTGAGCCACCCCTTCCTCATTATTTACTATCACGCAGTAGTGGCTGCNGGGTGGTGCACGCGTGTGTGTATGTGTGTGTGAGCCACCCCTTCCTCATTATTTACTATCACGCAGTAGTGGCTGCGCGCCTACCAGTTAGGCTTCGTGGCACAGTCCTACAACCACAGGGACGAAGGAGACCTGCCGTCACACAGGAAGAGGGGCGGAAGATTAAGTCGCCAGAAGAGAGAGAGAGCGGCGCCGGGGTGTTTACAAAGTACACTACATACCGCTTTCGGATCAAGTTTCACTCGCCCTCTCCGCGATACACTCAGCCAGAAAGTACGGCACAGTTACGGCAATACGAAGGTTGGGTTCCTCCGACTGGAAACCTCTCTGGGGACACTCCATGTGCGCTTGTGGTGTTTCTGTGAGTGGTCCAGTGACCACACTTAGCCCATAACCGCTCACGAACTCACAAATATTGCGGCCAAGAGGAGAGGGAGACAAATGAAAACCCGATGTCTACTTTCTATACTTTAGTATCATGAAAATCAATGCATATCAATACAGGAAGCGCAGAAGTAAGTCTAAGAAAAAGTGCACATGAGGCACATCGCATTTGTCTGATGGGTAGTAAGTGCCCATCCCTCATTGGCAGGCGTTTGGCGGTTAGAGTGGATGCTGATTTTGAAGCGAGATGTTCATTTTACTGTGTCGCTTGCCACATAAACATCTTGCCACAGTGATTAGAGGAAGCTTTTTACGATCTCAAGAAGGTCTTATTATACATACAAGGGTTTTTGTCTGGTTGGTGGAATGTTCATGGTTCCTTCAAGTAACAAACAAGATGAGCTCTCTTAATATGTGCACATACTGTACATAGCACAAATGACTTTAATTTGTGTTTCTTCTTATTTGTCTCTTGCGACACAGACAATAACACATATGAAATCCCAAACCACTCCACTTTCATTAAAACTAGGAGAAATACGGGAATCTCACGTCGTATTTAACTAAAATCACCAAATTGATAAAGTTACTGTAATATATTTTTATTTGTGTGATAGTGCTGAAGCTCTAAATTTGCTTCCCTTAGCTCGTGGCGTTATTGTGCGGCGAGATAAGTAACTCACACGAGCCGCTACCCACTCCCTTGAGTCCGTGTCACGCTTTCAACATTTTTCGCCATACTGCGTCAAAGAAAGTTGGAGGGTTCTGACGTTACCAAAACTTCACTATCGCCTTCATGTTTGCCAGGAAAAATTGACTGGCTGTACTTCCCATCAAAAGTTTTAAATACTGAATCGATTAAAAAATATTTTTGATGTTCGATGGGCTCCGGCAATGAGAATCGTGCTTGACAAAAACGGCCGTTCCCGACTTCACAAACATTAAAATGGCAAGCAATTGCTGAAAACGAAATAAGGTTATGAAGTTAATAAATTTATTACGATGTTCTTTGAGTATGAATGTTTTCTAAAATGTACATTGCACAATAATATTAAAGACTCAAATACAACAATTTCATTGTATGGAAAATATTTCTGATAAAAAATTAATTTCTATTAAGAAGTGAAAATAAATCACAGCACTCGTCATTTCTCCCTGTAGAGGGCTGCATGGAGACTTTAAAATACTATTTAACTTTGAAAATAATTTTTAATAAAATATAAAACCACATCCGCCCAGTTTAAAGTAAATTATAGAGCTACACATTTTCAGACTATGTCAAGGTTATTTTACAAAATTTATTTTAAGTAAAAATATGAGGATATTTCGTTATAAAATGTTACTGTCAAATATGTTTTAAGGCTAAAATTTGACAGCACACCACAGTGATATATCTGTGGGATCATTTTATAAAGATAAATAGTGATTTCTACTATTAAGGCTCCCATCTAAATAGAGTGTTTTTTTCGCGTTTGAGACCGAGAGGCGCAGGAACGATAAGGGCGACACTGCCTCGCGCATCAAATACGCCATCGCTACTAAGCGCAAGGCTCTTAACTGGCGTGCAGTTTTCCCTCCGCACTGCGCGTACCTACGGGACTTTCAATGTAGGGCCCTTCAATAGTTATGTATCTGACGCTCATATTTTGAGATACAGCACTTTGAAAAAAGCAGTTTTTAACCGTTTTCGAGTACTCAAAAATGGTTTTTCCAGTGCGTGATGTCTTAAAGGCACTGAAAAGCCCTCGCCTGAAGTGTGTGTTCTTTTTGTAGATCAGCACATTGGACGCCACCACTCTGCAATGCAATTCAAGTGCCAGGTAGGCAGGAGCCTTTAGTTACCTAACTAGCTCCACAGATGGCGACACGGGCGGCCATAAGGAAGAGATTACAAAGCTTCCTCGCATTCAACGTGGAAATCAGCTTCAGACACAGGTGGAAACATTCTTTGTGTTTAGTTCCTTCTACACGTACTGTACTATTCTCGGGCCCCTATTCAACGAAATTATTGAACTTCGCCGAGCTGCGTTACTGCCCACACTCAGGACTCCAATCAGTCCACCAACGTATCGACTGTGGTAAAGGCTGTTCACGACAAACTCAACCTATGAAAAATGTTACTGCCCCTACCATGCATATATTTTAACGGGCACAGTGATTGGCATGTGTCCAGTCAAGTCGGTAACGAAGGAGGAAAAGTAGTCCCGTGTTTTAACGCTGTACTATAAATGTTAGGTAAACATTTGTAAAAACTTGAAATAATTTCCTTTGTTTTCAGTTTTTTTTTAATTCGACGTAAGTGTGAGAATTAAAACATTTGTAAAATATTTACTTTTATAATATTTCTACAGTTTCACTTTACCAATGCATGAATAAAGTGATGTGGCTCGTGGCAGCGGTAATTTTCCATATTGTGACAGGATAAAAAATGTTCAAACAAGAGAATCTTAAGCAGTACTTTCTGAAATGCTCAGTTTACCATGAACAATTTATATAGTCTATTCGCGGTTTCTTCACACTTTTTTAATCAAACTTTTGAAAATTCGTCCCATGTATGGCGTGCTGGTTGTTTCCTAAATATGCCACGTATCGGAAGCGTTTTATACTTCTGTTAACATAAAAGTGCCTTATTTTTGGTTAACTTTATACATTATCTATGAATTATAATATTTCATTTAAAATTAATACGATTCAGAACAGGGAGAATGTAGATGTGTTGATAACGTCTAGCAATAAATAGTTCTTATTCAAAGATTCTTTACACTGATTGGCCCACGAATGTGGTGCGCTGTCACTTTGGTGTAATTTTCTAGATTCGGTTAAGCTTTGTTTGCATGAAGCGGAGGAATATCCTGGAAGTAAAACTTTAGCAGGGCTAAAGTAACCGTGAATGAACCATGTAGTTCTTTCACAATTCTATTTCCAGTATATTCCTCCGCCTCATAAAAACTAAGTTTAGAAAATCACACCAAATGGCCAACGCACCGGATTCCTGTACACTCAACGTTATGTTATTTTGCATAAGAACTATTTCTTACTAGGCGTTACCAACACACCTATTCTCTTCCTGTTTGTATATGCCTCATATTAATACTTATAAGTGAAATATTTTAATTGATATGTAGAATAAAAGTAAAATTTTAATTTAACTAAAAATGATGTGCTTTAATGGTAACACATGTATAAGACGCTTGTAAAACCCACGTGTTTAGGGAACAACCAAACACGTCGTACATACGGTAATTTTTCAAAGGTTTGATTCAAGACGTGTGAAAAAACCACGAATAGATTATAGTAGTATTCTCTACATTCAGCAGTTGCATGTGGGAGAAAGGCTTGGTGGGTGGGGACTCACCTCGTTCTCGGCGTCGTCCGTGTTGTGGTCGAGCAGCTCGGGCAGAGCCCCACCAGCTTGACCGTCGCCGCCAGGTCGCACTCGCTGGCGCACACGCCAGGGGTGGTGGGCTGCAGCGTGGTCGTCGTCGTCGTCGTCGTCGCCGTCTTCGCCATCTCCAACAGCTTCTCGATCGAGATGGGCGTCGTCGAAACCATGGGCCAGCCTGAGAACGCCGTCGAGGCTCTGTATTACAACACAACATTTCACATCTCTGCAAGGCAGGATCCAAGGGCGTTAAGGCTAGGCTCCAACTATTATGCAGAAATTCTACGTTTTCGTGTCATAATTCCAGTTTTAGAAGTGTTATATGATTGATTATAGAAAATGTACCATTTACTCGTTGTTAATACTTATATATATATATATACCACACTGTGTGTTATTTCCTGCTTGGAAATTGGCGGAAATTTATTGATAAAAATATAGACCTGTTCCTGCTGACTTTTTACAACAAGCAGATAACACACAATTAAAATTAAGCATAAAAATAATTAAACAACTCTCAAAATAGAAATTTCCAATAATCACATTGTTAGTAATTACTTTGAATCCGAAATTATGACACGGAAACGAAGAATTTCTGCACAAGGGGCGAAGCCAAGCCTTAAGTTTCTCTCTTATAGTGGAGTGGAGAAGTTTGGGTGGCTCTTAACAACGATATTTTGGAAGCTAGTGAGGGTGAAATGAGATATAAATGGAGAAGCGCCGGAATGCAAGGGCGGGGAAACGGGAGATCCCCGAGAAAACCCGCCAACCAACGGCATCGTCCGGCACGATTCCCACGTGCGAAAATCCGGGAGTGACTCCGCCGGGAATCGAGCCCGGTTTTCCTTGGTGGGAGGCTAGCAGTCTAACCGCTACACCACCGCGATTCCTATATTCAGGAGGCAAAAGATCACATCTCTGCCGGAATGGATACAAGGGGTGGGGTTAAGGCTCACTTGGAGCTTGATTTCCACGGGATAAAATTCGGTCATTTTGGAAACCAAGTACTCGATGTTAATAATTTAGTAGTATAACACGCCCTTGTTATAAAAAATGGAAATTTCAGGAAGTAATGAAATAGCCTGTCAGCTAAGTTTTTACATGTGTACTTAGCTTTAAACTTAATGCTTACTGGTAAGCATGTGGTTTGAACGTGATGAAAATTGTCCCGTCTCATGTAGTCGCCTTCATAATGGGCCTCTGAATCTACCAATGGTTTATACTTAGCAAAGTGACACGAAATCATACCACCAAATTATCAATAATAATTAAAACCATGTTTAATGCATTTTGGCTGATTGTGAAGGGCGGTGGTACTTGTACGATAATCTAACATAATTAATATTCCTCAAGTAGTACACTTCTAGGTAATGTACTATCACAACCCCATGCTACACACAAAAGGTTAACTATTATAGGCTGTTCACGGTTGATTGAGCACTTTTACAATCAACCTTTGGCTCATAGTTGGGTATATTTTAACTGGCACACTGACTGGCATGCGTTCAGTAAATGTGGCAACGACACGGAGGGAAAGTATTGTTTCATGTGTTAATGTTGAATTAAAAGTGTTATATAACATTTTCTGAATATTAAAATTATTTCGTTTACTCTCAGCTCTCTTTATAACGCATATAAGTGTAAGAATGAGTACATTTGTAAAATATTTTCTTTTCTAATAATATTACAGTTTCTCTGTACCGATGTATGCATAAAGAGAGCAGGCTTATGGCAATGTTAATGTTACATATGGCGGAAGAATACACAATGCACGTACAAGCAGATCTTAAGCAATGCTTTTAAAAACGCTTAGTTTGTTGTGAACAGCCTATAGAAAAAGGTATGAATCTCTTTCATGTTGGATGGAGGAATACGAGTGGCCTCCAATTTTTTGCTCAAAGGAAATGTCCACTAAATTAATAAGTATGGAAGCATTAGTTTGCTGATCAACTCTTTGAAAGTGTTGCAAGAATAAGTAAAGTATATCAAAAACCAATAACACGCGCTGTAATAAAAATTTGAGCAGCCAGAAGGAACCGTTGGATTAAAACGAAATTTATAAGTGTCATGGTACTCACATATAAAACATAAGAATTGATAACAATATATCAACGCATTAGGACACTATCTACTTAGGGAACAGAAGAAGGGCACATTTAGTACCTCGTCAAATCACCTCACTCCTAGATAAGTGCCTCATACAGTGTATACACGCTACGATACTTTTTTTCGTTACTACCCAATATAAATATATTTAATTTAGATATAATATTAAATTTCACTTTGACATTCAGTTTGTATCAGTATATGGTAGCGTTTCTCCACATTCAACTGTTACGTTAAAAGATAACACGTGATGAGAATGCCTTGAAAATGAAAACAGCTTTATTTATTAGAAGGCAGTTATAAAAATTAAAAATAAGTACACATAAAATACATTGAAGTGTATATTGTTAATTATCTCTTGTTGGTTTTCTCATGTACAACGTAATTAGAGTTAATATGTAAAAAGTTTCCATATTCAATTACTGCACTAAACCAATTTTAATTACTATTAATAGGGTATGTATACAGTTCAAAACTATTATTTATAAAGAAGCTTCATACCTGGTGTATTTGGTGTATTTAATTTGGAAAATGGCAATATTACACCATTCATAAAAAACAGGTTCAAACCGGTTGGCAGACCACATTTTACAGATGTGCGGTTGCTGTCGAATTGTTTTATTAAAACTGTTTTATGCAGCCAAAATATTTCGGGTATTAGGTTTTCTGCACAAAGACATATTTATTTCAGTGTAATTAGTACTGAAATTTAAATCTAAACTACATAAAGTGCGGAAGCATTATTACATTTATACAAATAGATGCTAGATATAGCCAACTTATAAAAAAAGTATAAGGTACATAATGTGCTAATGCATTGTATAAAAGACCTAAAGAAACCAGAAAAATAATATTTTTAACACCTATTGTCTAGGACCAAACGTCTGTGCCAAACGAAGACNATTTTTAACTTGTTATTTTTAACACCTATTGTCTAGGACCAAACGTCTGTGCCAAACGAAGACTTTAACAATGTAATATATTGTTGTTAAATTAATAACATTTTCTCTAAACCAACTTGTTTGAAAATTTTTTAACACAAAATACGTTTTACAGGCACCGAATTTCCACATAAACGAATGTATACAGGTTTTGATGAAATTTGCTCATGTGCCCCGTCAGCTTGATTTTTGGTGAAAACAAATTGCACAAAACACTGAGATAACCATATTGTATTATATATTTTTGGAATACATTCAAAAGTGTGCGAGGTTTGGGTTTACAATCATATTAGAGTCTTCCATATCATCTAAATAATAACATAAAACATTACCCCGTGATTTTTTCAAAGCCGACAAGGGTGCACTACTCATCTTTGCACTTAAATTTACTGTTATTACATGTATCTCTGAGTTAAAACATTAATTCACGTGGGCGCCCAATTACAGGGACAAGGAGAGACTTGGACCTCCTATAGCCTAGCCAAAGTTATAAGAATTTTTTTGAGGTTATAATACTAATACATAGCTTGAAATAATTTACGTATAAGGTGTACGTAAAATTTAGTTTTTGAACTGTTTAAGCAGTATAACAACTACAATATTTGTAATATTTTACAAAGACACATAACAGTTTTTAAGAGACGATATTAGACTGGTGATTTTGGCTTGGGTCATCCCTAGTTCCTAGGTCAGTAAAGATAGGCGCCTTTGTTGTCGTCACACATTACAATAATTGTTGTAATATAATATACAATGCAATATTANCGCCTTTGTTGTCGTCACACATTACAATAATTGTTGTAATATAATATACAATGCAATATTAAAAGTTTGTTATATTCTTAAGAAGGCAACACTGAAAACAAATGATTAGCTATAAAGCTACCGTTGGAGTGTCATGGCGCTATGTGCCTTGTTGAAATTACATTGTTCTTTCTTAAAACTAATAAATAGTTTATTCAAGTGATCCGGAGTATTTCTTTATAAAACCTACAATAATATTTATAGAATTTCTTTACTTGCCCGTGCAGTAGCATCCACTGATATGTAACCATTCTTACTGGATAATTTTTCTATACAATTCTGGATTTTCCTTGGCTTGTGTTGCATTACGATTTCGTATAACTCAGGTTTCCGCTTATCAGTTGTGAAGGCAGTATTCTACTTCTGTGGCCATTGTTCATTATCGATGGATAATGGACAAGGAAGCCAATGGCTCTGGTCATGCCTGAGTGGAGGAGTGGTGATGTTTGGATGGCTCTTAACAACGAAGTCTTGAGAGCGTATGAGGATGAAGTGATATGAGTATGAAGCAGCGCCGGAATGCAAAGATGGGAGAAACGGAATATCCCCGAGAAAACCCACCGACCAGTGGCATCGTCCGGCAAGATTCCCATGTACGAAAATCTCTAAGTGACCCCGCCGGGACTCGAAACCGGTTCGCCTTGGTGAGAGGCAAGCGCTCTTGCCGCTACGCCAATCACGACCCCGATGCCTGTCTGGAAATCAAACGGTCTTCTCTCCCGGTGGACTGTTAGGGTCATTCAGAAGGAGTCCTCTGTGTGTGAGTACCTTCACGCGTCTACTGCTACCAGCAAAACCTGTCTGTGACGACCCTAGAAGACATACAATTCAGCAACCATGAACCCTGAATCTCGCAGCCTTATTATCGTGTCTTTTCAAACATCCGTCAGCGGTTTGCATGGCTCTCTCCGCGTCTTCTCGGCATGCGTACCGGTCATTACTCATGCTCAGCAAGTAAAGTGCGTGCCATACCACACGTGCTGTTCTGAGGAATATTTATATACACCACATTGACAGAAACAGCAGTACCATCGTACGAAACTTTATTATTTATATATCGTCCACTGATATGTCTCTTTTCCAACTTTCATGGTTACCAAATAATATTTGACAGGTCTCACAAATGTTTATGATGAGCATTTTATAATTATAGAATGAAAAAACAAAGCAGCATTTGAATTAGTTATACGAGGGTAAGGAGGCGATCTATGATAAAGCTAATCATCCGGACATTCAATATTTTAATGACGTCATTCTCTAATTTTGAGGTTTAAACTGGCTGTTGATGAGAAAAAGTGATGTTGTGTAAACAGGTATCGAGCCATAGAGAAGGCTGAACAATATTATATGACCATGGTCAATCTTCGTACCGTATACATGAGCCTTTCAAGATCTACACAGAGCTCTAAAAATCACATCAGTGCACATATTTCTCCCAGAAATGATTTGTAGATTCGCAGCACTGCATCATTTCAATATTTTCAAGTGCTTGCTAACAGCAAAAGTTTCGCTAAAGAATCACTTAGTGTGTGACTATCAGGTCCTTCAGAGCAGTATTTATTATAAAACCATTGGCAGACATATTTGAAAACAAGTGAATCGAAGGACAGTTTCAGCCTTAATTTTAAACTCGGTGAATTCAATGGATTTTTTTAAATGGTATGATGTACGAAAATTAAACTGTACAATTTGCACACTAATAATTTCCCACTACCAAATGTACAGCCTAAAATTGATCTGATGTGTAAGAAACACATACATGCGCATGCATACACATATGCACATGCACACTCGCATATAAACATGCTTTTATTTTTTTACGGCTGGGTTAATTTTGTTCAGCTTTATATATTTCAATTAATATTCATTTACACATAATCACTACACACAAATCAATTACTTACACAAACCCAGAACATCACAGGTTCACAGGTAATGCCTTGGCAACCTGGCCATGTAGGTTGCTTTTAATTGAATTAATATCCTATGTTATTGGACTAGTTTCATGACAGCTGCATGTTTGATCAAGACTGACTAGCAGTGGATTTGGCTGAAGTTTCTTAGACCAGAAATGTATTTTCTAAATGATAGGGTGATGGTTTAAAAGCTGCTACGAAATGAGGTTGTCCTGGACAGGTAGTAATGAGTGGACAGAAACCCTTGGCTTATCACGAATGACTTGAAACCTTGAAGTGTTTCAGGATAATATAGTAGGTGTTTTGATAGTTATCAGTTGACCCATCTAACACCGTATGCAACAGGAGATACCATAAGAAAACTGCACTGATCTACCATATTTATATACCTCACCTATGGAGGGCTGAAGCATAGTGTAGCCTCCCACTGCTAANTCGCACTGCTAAACCTGCTGCAACCAGTTTACAAACACCTTCAATCTTTAAATGAAAAAAAACTGAAAACTCTGTGAAATTAATCAAGTGTTAAGTTATAAATACCTTGTTGGCCATGTTTTTAATTTTGTGACTGGTGATCCAGG
>NQII01007857.1:57638-83516 GCA_002778355.1 Clitarchus hookeri | reverse complement strand
GGGGATCGCTGTGGTGCCATGAAAAGATAACTCGCGTCCTGAGGGCCGCAGTGGTGCGGTGGATAGACGACATGTAAAACTCCATGCTCTTGCATTCCATTGCGACTGTGGAGTTGCGGTAGTGCAGTGGATAGACAACACACTGCCTCAGGTGGTGCGGAAGCTTGCTCTGGCATTTCGACGGGTGCTGAGGTGGTACAATGGATAGACGATGCGTCGAATTTCACGCTCTTGTATTCCACGACTGTGTTGATGCAGTGAATAGACGACTCACCAAACTTCACACTTTAGCATACATTGACATCGCCCCCGGCAATGAAAATTATCACATGATCATTTAAGCCCTATGCGATCTTATAAGCATAGTTGACAGTAACTCCCGAACCGTTTAAGATATAGTCGACAAATTTGTAACTATCGCATCACCTCCAAACAGATAATTATCACTGGGTCATTTATACCCTAGGCATACTTACAAGCATAGTTGGTCGTAATTCACGAACTGTTTAAGATACATTCGTCAAATTCATAACATAGGCATCACCCCCGACAACATCAATTATCACAGGGTCATTTAAGCTCTATGCGAACTTATAAGAATAGTTTACCGTAATTGCTGGCATGTTTAAGGTACAACCACCAAATCCATAACATAGACATCACCCCCGACAACGAAAATTATCACAGGGTCATTTATGCTCTATGCGAACTTATAAGCATAGTTGACCATAATTGCCGGCCTGTTTAAGGTACAACCGTCAAATTGGTAACATAGACATCACCTCCGACAACGTCAATTATTACAAAGTCATTTATGACCTATGAATACTTATAAGCATAGTTGGCCATAATTCCCGAACGTTTAAGGTATAACCATAAAATTCATAACATAGACATCACCCACGACAACGAAAATTATCACATGTTCATTAATACCCGGGATGTACTTATAAGAATAGTTGGCCTTAATTCACGAACTGTTTAATATACATTCGTCAAATACATAAGCATCACCCCCGACAACAAAAATTATCACAGGGTCATTTATACCCTAGGCGTACTTATAAGCATAGTTGGTCGTAATTCACGAACGGTTTAAGATACATTCGTCATATTGATAACATAGGCATCACCCCAGACAACGTAAATTAACACAGGGTAATTTAAGCCATATGCGAACTTATAACCATAGTTAACTGTAATTGCTGGCACGTTTAAAGTACAACCACCAAATTCATAACATAAACATCACCCCCAACAACAGATATTATCACAGGGTAATTTATGCACTATGCGAACTTATAAGTATAGTTTACCATAATTTCCGACCCGTTTAAAGTACAATCACCGAATTCGTAACATAGACATCACCTCCGACAACGTAAATTATCATAGAGTCATTTATGTCCTATGAGTACTTATAAGCATAGTTGGACATAATTTTTAACATGTTTAAGATATAGTCATCAAATTCATAACGTAGATATCACTCCCGACAGCGAAAATTCTACCATGGTAATTTAAGACCTACGTGAATTTATAAGCATAGTTGCTAGTAATTTCCAACCTGTTTAAGATACAGTCGACAAATTCGTAACATAGACATCACCTCCAACAACAGCAATTATCACAGAGTAATTTATGCTCTATGAGTATTGACGAAACGAGCGGCTTATTTAAAAGGACGCTGCCGCACAACCCGATAAAGGTACCTAACATGTCTCGTCACTGATGAAGCTGGAGGTCTTTCATAAAGGACGCCGTCACACACTTCGACGAAGCAAGAGGTATATCATAAAGAACGCCACCGCACACATCGATGAAGCGAGCAACCTTCCATAAAGGTCACAGCCGCACGCGAGGGACCTAACATGCTACGCAAGGCTCGGGTCTCTCCACCTGTCTGTCCCTGCCAAGACGCCCCGACTAACATTCAAAGCGAGAGGGCTGTCTTCCCTACCTTCGACGGAGTTTTCTCCGTTTGCTTCCAATATTATCCTACTATCACGCAGATTAAGGACCCCCAATGGTGGTTTTCTCCAAGTGCTGCTAAATTACACTTGTACCTTCCTACTCACTAGTTGGCTACACGAGACTCTCACTCCCTACCACGACACTCCGACTGCGAGACACCCTACTTCACACTCATTTACCTACATCTCACAGCAGCAGCGTTGCCCATGGGCACAGAATGACAGCGTAACCCAGCAACAATCATATATATATATATAAAGCAAAAACGAGCATACCACTCGAAAAAGTATTAAAATGAAAATTATTATTACAAATATTAAACAATATCACAACCTCCAACACGAACAGACGACCACACACACACATGCGAGACATATTTGGAGAATTTCCCCGAGCGGACAGCATCCAGAGGAGAGGCAACTTTCTCCTACACCGCCGGCCGACGATCGCAATCAACAGAAATCTCGGCCAGTGCCCGGAGGCTGTAGTAGTAGTAGTATGCTGTAACGCGAGCAACAACACTCGCGAGCACAGTCCTACGGCTGCCTGTCATGACCTGAAAACACTGCACGCGTAGCAGACACTCCCAGGCGCTTGAAAGAGTCTCGTCACTGACGATGCTAGCGGTCTATCATAAAGGACACTACCGCACACAACGATAAAGTGGCCTAACATGTTACGCAACGCTCCCGTCTCTACCACACACGACGATAAAGGGGCCAAACATGTTACCCGAGGCTCTCGAAAGAGTCTCGAAGCTGGCGATCTTTCATGAAGGACGCTGCCGTACACAACGGTAAAGGAGCCTAACATGTTATGCGAAGCTCCCGTCTCTGACGCAAGGCTCTCGAAAGGTGGCCCGACGTCCCTAACAGTCCCTGTCACGACGCCCCCGACTGCGTGGCCCCCTACTTCACACACACACGCTCCACTTACATACACCTAGCAGCATTGCCTTCGCGCACACAAACTCTGAATGACGACCGAACGCAGCTAACAATCAAATATAAGGGAAAATTTCTCGGCCAGCGCCCGACGGACACATTGTTATGCCGAAACTTTCTCGAACAGCGTCCGACAAACGAGAACGCACCAACCATGACTGAATTACAGACTGCATGGAGACCTAGAAAACTTCTCACGCCTACGACAATGAAAATGACTGCAGTATCAAATATGACCTAAGAGCACTTACAAGCATAGTTGGATGTAATTTCCGAACCGTAATACACGATGACTTGAAAAACAACGATTGATCACAAGGACCAACCGCGAAAATAACTACAATAAAATTACGATACTCATTACGTGAGACGGTTTTTTTTCTTTTCATGTCACAAAACATAAATTTAAACCATTAGTCACGCAAGAGAGCATCTCTACTACTACACGATGTTGCAAACAGATGTAAAAAAATTTATAAAACAAATAGTTACAAGAATAATGGGGTGTATTACGTGAGCAACGTATGCATTACGTTATGGTAGGCGAAGAAATGTCAGTTGTGAAGTGCGTGAACGATAAGGTCAACCCGAATATACACTAATTCAAACAGATATAAAAATGAAAAGGAAAACATTTTTAAGAGCATATAAGTGAGCATCGTGTAAAATGAACGTCATTTCGTTGTCGGTGGTGGAGGAAAGCAGATCTTTACTACTACTACTACTCTCTTCTAGTACGTGCGTGTACTCTGCTACAATATTAAGATGGAAACAATGGTTGAAGTCCTACAATCTGTAACAGCAAGAAGCCCTGAAGAGACGCTACAAGCAGTACCTACAATATGAAAATGGTTGAAGACTTACCATATGTAACACCGGCAACAGCAAGAGGTCCTGAAGAGTCGCTGCAAACATTACAATATCAATGTCACTATTGTGGAAATACTTTTAGTAAAAGTTGCCATGCACGTCGGCATGAAAGTGCACATTGCATCTTCAGCCCAGCATACATAGGGTTCCACTGTGATAACTGCGATGATGTGTTTACCCACAGTGATAGCCTATATAAACATAAGAAGAAGTGCAAAGTATGTGTTTGTAGTTCATCGAGAAGCGAGTGCATGTATTGTGGCAAGACATTCAGTAAGCACACCAGGACCAAACAACATGAAGACAGTAACTGCAAATTTGCCGCCGTCTACAAGACCTACCCATGCGTCAACTGCTGTACGGTATATGTGAATAAGAGTAGCTTGTATGCTCACAGCAGGAATTGTTGTTTTGCAAAAAAACACTTACTGTAAATGTTCCGCTCTAATGAAGATTATGTGACAAAATACTGTTATGACATGTCTGTTAANAAAAAAAACACTTACTGTAAATGTTCCGCTCTAATGAAGATTATGTGACAAAATACTGTTATGACATGTCTGTTAATAAACGTAAAAGTGTATACTTCATTTTTATGTTATTCGTGAATCTTAACCCATGCTAATATTAGGTTTACCTTTATAACTAGGAAAAAACTGATTTTTGGAAGGGAGGGGAAGTACATTATTAGTTTTTGTATAGTGTCAAGTCTCGAACACAGTTCCCTACCGGTGGGAAATTTCCGCTGTGAAGTATGGAACATTGTGTAAACGATAGAATGATGTTAAAGTGGTCACATAATTTTATCACAACAACAACAGAAAGACTAAATCACTTGCAGAACTCAAATACCTAGCTACCATACCAACCCTTCTCACACACGTACAACCCGAAATAAAATTCGGCTACAAACATTTACCTATATATCTGCAGCAGAGATTCTTAGCTGTCACCCATGCCTAGGTTGTTTTCAAGGTAGCGTGCTGATGTAAACATATGTTAATGTAAATAGTTAACATTTTTTAACAACCTTTATATATTGCATGTGCTATACCTCGAGTTAGTCGAAAAAAACTTTTACGAAGCTGAGAAGCACAGGTACTACTAGGTCACTACGCATTGAAGCAAGCATATATAAAAAATGTAAGGGAAAAAATATGACAACCATCGTAATTACATACGCGTCGGGACTGTATGCTGTGTGTTAAATGTTGCTATACAAACCAGACCGTCCTGGTCAGTGCAACAGAATAGCAAACTGCTTCCCTACAAACCGACTGAAACGAAATCATAGCCGAGGAACGTGTTCGTCCGTCCGTCCCGACCGCCATCGTGCTCTCAACAGGAAAATACACTGAAGAGCTAAAAAAAACTACCACACACATGCCTAATATCGCGTAGGGCCCCCCGAGTACGCAGAAGTGCCGCAAGACGACGTGGCATGGACTCGACTAATGTCTGAAGGTATGCAGGAGGCAATTCACACCATGAATCCTGCAGGGCAGTCCACAAATCCAATCTGCGCCAATTTGAGAAAGGGTTGCCTCACCGCTTGATTGGCTGAGTGGCTGCTGGAAATCTTGCATTTCGAAATTGGTCACCAGGGTCACCTGACTTTACCACTTTTGATTTTTGTGTTTGGCGATACGCAAAAGACACTGTGTATGGAGCAGCGCCGAAATGCGAGGGCGGAGGAAACGGGAAATCCCCGAGAAAACACGCCAACCAGCGGCATCGTCTGGCACGATTACCACATGCAAAAACCGGGAGTAACAATCCTAGGAATCGTACCCGGTTTGCCTTGGTAGAAGATGAGTGCTCTAGTCGCTGCGCCACAGTGGCCCCTTCGTTGAAAATATACACACTTGAGTTGACAAAACATGCATGATGGGTCAACAAAATATGTCAGAAAAAAATGTTTGGTTGAATTAACTTTATATACACTACTGGACAATGGAAATAGTAAAACACGAGAAAGCCATGCGACAATCACAAAATGATGTAAGTAGTGAGAGTATGGGTTGATATGCATATAATTACAGGTTGGTGTGTTTGCATTTGAGCGTGCATCCGGCAGGGTCGCTGCAATCACCGACCGCAAGTCGTATACACTGGCGTGTAGTCGAAGCCGAATTAAAGCGATAAACACCAGACGATGCCAAGCAAGCTTGCAGAGTGAAGTAGAATGCTGGGAAGCCACAAAGGATGTCGCTTTATGCAACTGATGAACTTCAAGAATGAACTTATAAATACTACGAAAATTGCAGGGTGGTTGTATCGCCGCACTGTAGGTATAGAGTACCATCTGGGTCGTTCGGGTCACACTGCCCCATGCTGCTGGTAGCAGTATATACGCGAAGGCACCCACAGGTAGCCCAGAACTGCATCTAACATGTCCAAACACTACCATAGCCTGTAAGCTCCCCTGACATGTGCCGAATCGAGCATATGTGGGACCAGTTGAAATGCCAGCTGCCGTCGTGCCACAGTATCTGAGATTTGAAACACACGGTTCAACAATTGTGGGTCCGTCTGCCTCAGAAATATGTCAGGCGTCTGCTGGACTCCATGCCAGGCCGTGTTGCAGTGTGTACAGCAGTGCAAGGGGCGTGACACACTATTGAAAGTGACCAAAGGGCATATCACAGATCAATATTTAATTTTTCTCCTGCTTTATTTTTTGTAATTATATATATTATTCATTTGTATAACATCCTCTATAAAGGTTCAGTATCACCCGATGCATCCCGACGTGGATGCTATTTTTTTACCGGCAGTGTATTTGTTTGGCCATTTAAATTAAATTTAAAGTGTTGTGTTAACTAAAACATAAATTTCTAAGTCAGTGTGGATTGTGAATATTAAATTTTATATCGACAAAACAACGTTATTCTAGATTTTACCCCTCTGAGTTCACAAATAAAAATGTAGGTTCTTTTATGACAGTGTTGACAATTAATAAGGGTTGAGATTTGTTATTATTTCTCCTTGAATAAAATTCGTTACCGGTTAGTTACTTCTTTAGAAAAAGTGAATGTGGACCTACAGTTCACACTAAAAAATATTCAAAACCCAAATCCAGCCATGTGTTGTGCTTTCTAAAAGTGCTAGGCCGAGTGTCTTTGTTCGTTGTAGTGTCAACAATTCTCATAGATGTTCATAGTTCAGTGTTAGAGATACACGCCAGAAAATTAAGATTACTCTACCTCATTTTAAGCCTATGGCATTAACAATATTTTTAGCCTACTTTTCGAAGGAAAGAAAGGCTTATGAGATCACTTTCCTGTCCTGTCTGTGTGTCTGTTTTGCTACTAGAAAAGTCTATGATTAGGTCATTCATTATACAGTCATAATATATGCCTACTTAAGAAAACAGGCGAAAGAGCCGCTTATTCCGTGGACTCCAGCCGGATGCACCTGCTTCATTGAATGCGCACAGCACCAGTTATGGGTGCATTGACTAAATGGCATAGAGACGCGAGGGTAATGTGTAGAGACGATGGCTTACAACAGGAAATAATGGCCGTTTCCTAGGATTCAACGTTCTGTACGCATGTCGGACATTTTTCTTTAGTTATTGGCTATCGTGGATGTATGAAGCCACTATCCCGTTTCATTGGACCAATGAGGATTCTGATACTCTAAAGCACAACGTTTGTGAAGGTCTGCAAAGAACTTAGCCTAGTGAAAAACGTGATCATCCAACTAGAAAGCATAAACTAGATAATAAGGTTTTATTGAAAATGTGTTAGCTCAAAAATTTTTCGTCGTCTTTTAGCTTTTCTAATAATGGCCACATACAAAGAATTCAGAGAAAGGGAATGAACAAGTGACCTCTGCTCGAGTGTGTGGATGAATGTGAAGTATGTCATGGTGCCATACCACGGCGCGAAGTTATAGGGTTGGTACAGTAGTTTTGAGATAAGGCCAGAGGTGACGAGGGAGGGACAGGCTGGCAGGCAGTTAGTTAAGTGTAGAGTGTCGATGTGAAAGGCTGGCGCGCTGGAGTGGGCGTGGTCGGCAGACAGCTGTTAGGAGGCCACTTCTTGGAGCTGTGAAGGAGACGGATGGCTGCGGTGCCACTCGTCCGCTGGTACTCTCTCCCCCCCTTCCTACCCCCCTCAATTTCTCTACAAATATCGTTTCATGGAGTGTTATAGGACCAGATTGTTCATGATTTACGGAGGACATTAAGGTGAAGGCATCCCAACCGTCTTGAATAAACATTTTACAAATCTTCGTAATCATACTTCATGGCCGGACATTAAGAATACAGAGGTGAAACAGCCGCACGTGCCAGCAAAATGGCGGCACTGGCCAGCTATTTGTCAAAATGCCGTTCGTCAATCATCGCAATCATCGCGTGGTAACCAACCCACCAGCCAGTAGCTCAGCCAATAGGTAAGCTTTCGGAGTATGCAGTGGCCAATCAGTTACAAGGCCATTCCCATGAGCTTCGCGTAGCCAACTAGAGCTTGGGTACCTCCACATCAAAGAAACCACCACTCCATTTCCTTTTTGTGTACTAATTGACTCTGTGGCTTGGCATGACATAGAGGACAACTCAACACATTCAACACATTCAGGAAAGAGCATGAGATAAAATATGTATCTGTTCCTCAAAACTTGTTACAGGGCCGAAGACCACCACTCGACCATAAAATAAATTAATGAGCTTGTTAAACTGGTAAACATTATTTATTAGATTCGGCGCTGTTATACACTGTTAAAAAACAATTTCCTTAATTTTACAGAAAAATGCTTGAAAAATGTATGCATAAGTCTGTGCAAACTCTCCGTAAAATTATGGACACGTTGCGATTAAAAAACAGGACTAAGAATTCCGCACAAATAATATATTTGTGTTATTGTGTTTAATATGTTATCCATGGTAGCTTTTAGCCAATAATAGTTGTTCCTTTCCACAAACTTAAAATATTTGATATTGTTGAATGGAATTTGTTTGAAACAACTTTTATTATTTAATGTCAAAGCGAGTCAAGATATTGTAATGAAATCTCTGACACGAGACGTTTCAGAATATAACTTTTATACTATTGTCAGAGATGATGGTTTATCGCGGGATAAGTTGACCGTTTGCTAGGATTCAACGTACTGTACACATTTCCGACAGTTTTCTTTCCTTATTGGCTGTCATCCATATATGAAGCTACAACCCCATTTTACTGGGCCAATGAAGATTCTGATCCTATAAGGCAGAACGTTCGTGATTGGTCTGCAAACAACTTAGCTGAGTCAAAACCTTGTTCAGCCAATCATGAAAGAATGAACTAGATAGAGTGTAATAGAATATATGTTGGCTTAAAACATTTTCGCGATTTTCCATTATCTCTAACTATTGTTAATTTCGTATGCAAAATTGCTTGTTTTGTTACAAGTTTTACTCTTTAATAGCATGTACTGTTTTATTCTTTACTGCCATGTGCTGTACTCACGCGATTCTTAAAAATCGTTTTCAACGGAAGAAGAATAACGTAATGCGCTAAAAAAAATTTCACATTTCCCGAGCTTCGCTCGGACATGCTGTTTAATTAAAGTGGTCAGTTTCCCCGCGCTTCTGGTAAGTTGATCGAAGAGCTCAAATTAGTTTAATGGACAGCCCACGTCCACATCGGATATCGGCCTTGAAACGATGATACGTGATGTCCGGACCGGCTGTGTTAACTGATAGCTCGTCGAGGTCCATTTGTCAGGCTACCTGCACCTATTTCACGTCCTCCCCATTCCTACCATGTTTCATTTTCGTGCAAAAAAGGCAGTAGCGACTAGGTAATTGTTGCAACGTACGCCGATGCTTGCTCAGAAGTGTACACTCTGGGTGCACGCAGCAGGGACTTATTACCTCCGTGGAGCCGGTACAAACTGGACTTGCTGCGACTACTCACTAGCGAGCGGCGAGGTATCATTACACGCGTGCTGTGGCGTCAGCTGCACAGCTATGTCATAGTGGCTGATGTGTAAACTAGGAAACAACCAGTTGCAGTACACGAAATAAACAAACTTGCATTGCAACGTTCGCCAGCCACAACTGGCGACAGGCAACTTCAAGCTACTGGTGTGTTAATACTGCAAAATTCGCGTTTTCGTCCAGTGACGTGCTATACTTAACTAAGTGATACACAGTTGAGTAATATTCGTGATTGCACTGGCTTCTGGCCTTTACTGAGTCATTAATTTGAGCGACCGCGTTACAAAACCTTTTGTCACCCTACACTGAGAAAAAGGTGTTGTTGAACAAAACAGAGTTTGTTTGACGCAACCAAATTCATTGTTTGTAGAGAGCAGTTAAATATTTTTTTGTTGAAACCAAATTATTTTCTTGTTCTTAAGTGAGACAGACTGCTAAAACTATTTCCAGTTGCCAGAAAATATAATACAACATGTAATTTTAATTTTACTTTTATTGTGCATCGCATTACAGTATCTGTTTTGTGTATCATAGGTTCAACTTTATACAATAAGAGTAGTTAGAAATGGGCGGTTCTGGGGCAACGACTGTCGGATGGGGAGCCGGGGAGCCAAGGTTAAGGTCAAGGTCAAAGTCATATTTAAAAAAATTTCCGAAATTTCAATTTTTTTTCAGAATTNCGGGGAGCCAAGGTTAAGGTCAAGGTCAAAGTCATATTTAAAAAAATTTCCGAAATTTCAATTTTTTTTCAGAATTTAAAAAAAAATTAAACATTTTTGTAAATAAAAAAATTTAGAACATTTTATGGCTGCCATTTTGTCAGCCAATCCGCAAACTTCACGCTCTTGCACTCCATCTTGATGGTTCCCATTTTGTTTCCAAAATTTCCAAAAAAATATTTAAATGATTTTTTAAATTTATTTTCTCAACCATTACATGCATTTTTTTTATGACCGCCCTCGTCCCCGCGACGACGCCACCAACTCCCCACGACAACGCTCCGACCTCGCCACAATGCCCCCGGCGGTTCGGTGCTCCCTACGACGATGCCCCGTCCCAGTCACACTGCTCTGGGGGAGATTTTATGTGTATCCTGCATGTTCACGACAACCATTTTGTCAGCCAGTACCGATAGTGGCCATTTTGTCAGCCAGTACATAAACTTCATGCTCACGCATTCCAAGCTACGATGCCACCAGCTCCCCACGACAATGCATCGAGCTCCAGATATACCTTGCAATTGGTAGCGATAATATGTTTAAACCCTTGAAGGGATGGCATTTGACTGTTTCTTGGGCAAATATAGGAACGCTACAATGAATATATAGGTGGAAAAATTACCATTCCCTTTTCCTCACTAAGCATATCTACTAGTATGGTAAATTTCCGAATAATTTCTTAGAGTGAAGCTGTTGCCTGTTNGATATAGGAACGTTAACCATCGCTATTATACAAATTTGGGAACTTCCCTACGCATTTGACTGTTTCTTGGGCAAATGTAGGAACGCTACAATGAATATATAGGTGGAAAAATTACCATTACCTTTTCCTCACTAAGCATATCTACTAGTATGGTAAATTTCCGAATAATTTCTTAGAGTGAAGCTGTTGCCTGTTTCCATGGAGCTAATTCAGACTTACAGAGTGCACAAATACACTGATGGAAAAGAAAAATGAACACAACTAAAGCGGTGACATAGAAACACCATTTGCGCTTGGGGCACTGAAAGAGGGTAGTACATACAATTATTAGAAGTGATGTGCTGTGTACAGAGTAGGAACCGCGTACGAGGCATAACACAGCGTAGTCCGATACAACTGTACTTGACTTGGTGAAAGAGTAATCTGTTGTTTCAAGCATCGGCATGTGTGTAGTAAGCAGTGTAGACATGCTACGGTGGCATAGACGACCACACTTCGTGCAATTAACGGACTTTGAACGAGGTCGTATTATGGGTCTGAGGGAGGCTAGATGGTCCTTCCAAAGAATTGCCCAACGCGTAGGATGTGAAGTGTCTGCTGTGCATCACTGGTGGTACTGGTGCTCCAACGATGGTGCACATGCTCGTCAACCTGGTTCCGGAGGGCAGCGGCATACGGATACCCGCCTGGAACGTCGCACCAGACGAGAAGCCATTGCTGATCGCACGGTGACCACCGCACAGATTAGGGCCACTGTTGCACCCAGCATGTCAGCTAGGACTATCACCAACCGTTTGCTGAATGCTGGGCTACGATCAAGGGTGCCCTTCTTCATGCTTTCTCTCACACCTCATCACCGCGCAGTCCTCCTCAAATGGTGTTGCGAACGACGCCACTGGAGGGATGAAAGGCGCGGAGTTGTGTTTAGTGATTAGAGCAGATTCTACCTTGGTGCCAGTGACGGTCGTTCAGGAGTGCGGCGTCGACCAGGTTAGCGGCAACAGCCAGGGGGGTGTATATGGCAGTGACATACAGGCCCAAATCCTGGCATCATGGTCTGGGGTGCAATAGCCTACAATTGCCGTACACCTCTGGTATTTGTTAGGGAATACTGAACAGTGAATGCAACATCCAGACCATCATCCAGCCCATTTTATTACCGTTCCTACAACGCCAAGAAGATGTCCTCTTCCAGCACGACAATGCCCGTGCACACACATCTCGTGTTACCCAACGCGCTTTCTAAGGTGTTCGTCAACTCTCCTGGCCAACACGATCACCCAACTTGTCCCCCATTGAACATGTGTGGGACATGATGGGGCAGCGTTTGGTGCGGTCTGCAATACCGACAACAAACCTCCACCAATTGCAACAACAGGTGGAATTAGCGTGAAAATTATTCCCCAAGATGACATCCGACATCTTTATGATCGTCTCTACGCACGACTGCAGGACTGCATCGTCGCTAAAGGAGGCTACACAAGATACTGACATTGTTTTTCAAGGCACTCTGTAGCCACTATCCATAAGTGCACGACCATGTGATCATAATCACATACAGCGTACAACCTGTAGAATTATTCAATAAATATTTCATTCATATGGGACCATTTTCTACCAGTAATACTGGTAATAGGGTACGAATGCGTGATCTTCGTGTAAAGACTTCATTAACATTTTTTATTTGAAAGCTCCGGAGCTTATATCCTTTTTCGGGATTGGATGATTTTAATTCGTACTCTTGTTGGGTGCGCCAGTCAATCACAAGTTTTCGGTGTCGGGACAGCCTAATTCTGAGTGGCCCTGTCAATTAGGGAAATATCTTGTTTAAGAGCAATAATTTGAACATACGCAACTGCTTCACTATTTCGTCACAGAAAACTAACTTGGTTTACTGTGACGACATATTGAAGCAACGGCGTATGTTCAAAATATTGCACTTAATTATTCAACTCCATTGCAAGAATCTTTCAAACAACTTAAATAAATGTCTTCTCACAAAAATTAGCAACCAGTACAAAAAAAGTACCCGGTTTGTATGTCCGATGTGTAAGTCTAGCTTTTGCAGTATGCAGTCTATGTCTATGTATATATATATATATATACATACACACACACGCACGCTTTTTTTTCTTGCGAAAACCATGTGTTTTCAATTACAGCAGGCTCTGTACCAAAAGATGACCTATAGAGGGCTCGTCTTGTCTCAAGAAACTCTGTATATACGAATGGGTAGTCATGGAAGTGGCAGATGCGCATGGCTACAGTAACGCCGCCGTTAAGGCGAGAAATGCCGGTGACGCACGACTAGCCCCGAGCGCGCCATTTGACGTCGTAATTGTGTGTGGAAGTGATTAAAACCGTTTAACCGCTGCAGGCGTGGAGAATGGCGGGGCGTTTGGGAGAGTGTGGGTGTGTTGTTTGCCAGGGGGAAGAGAAGAGGAGAACATCTGCCCCCGCGACCGCCAAGCCACCCTCCCCAAGGGCTGAGTTAACAAACCACCCCATCAGGTCGTCTCGTGTCGACTAGCGACTGCTATTACGAGCGAGAATGGCTGGAGAGGGAGGCCCATTTTCTCATTTTGCCAGGGAGGAAACACCGAGTTTTGCTCTTGGACGCTCAGAGAATTAATAAACTAGCTCTAAGTTCTCACCTTTGTAATAGAAGTGACGTTCAACCTTTCTACATTTGTAGGCTGGTAAATGACTTTCCAGACTATGTACAGTTTAAAAATTGCATTAAAATGACTAAGTCGACTGAAAATTTATACGGTGTGTATATGTTTATGTGTATAATACACATGTGTATATGGGTATGTATGTGTATATGAGTCGCCCGCGCCTATTTTCCGTATGTATACAACCCTCACACATTACTACCGATCTAACAAACCATCGATCGTGCGCGTTAATTCGTTATCGTCAGTACAGTAAGCGGTGAACGGATAGTGTTATGTCAGCAATGCGCTGAGAGGCTGTCACGTTTCAAAGAATGCACATCCGTTTATTGCGTTGAAACAGATTATTGCTATGTTTACCGAATACGTTGATACGTGACGATCGCGTTCTTAGTAACACACACCCACCTCGCTTCGAGCCAATATGTTTCTTCATGTGACACAACAATACTACAGTAACCGCTTACTGTAATGACGAAAAGAAATCAACGCGCACGTTCTGCTTTGTAGCGATTCTATATTTTCGCGCCACTGATTGGTGCAGGCTGACAACGGCGTCGAATGTTCCGCTAACAGGACGAGGTGCCGTAACGAGTACGTATATGGCATGGGACTCGGCTACACATGAAACATAATGTTACAGCGGAGATGTTTTGTAGATGGGCAGTATTGTGTGCGGGTTGCATAGATAGGGAAAAATAGGCGCGGGTGACTCACCCGATATATATATATTTATTTATTTATATATAATGAAAAAATTGTAATTTAAAAATAAAATATAAGTAAAAATGTAATTTAAGCAAATATAAGGTACTTTTTATATTAACAGAGTAATGAAACTCTTGTGATTCGTGGCATATTTAGGAAACAACCAAACACTTCATACCTGGGGTATTTTTTCAAAAGTTTGATTCAAAAAGTGTGGTTGAAGAAACCGCGAATACACTATCGTAGGAAACTCACGAGTGACTAATTCCGCTGCGCTCGTGCACTCCCCTACAGGCCGCGGTGGTGCAGTAGTCAAGACTACTCGCCTCACGCCAAGGTGAACCGGGCTCGACTGCCGGCGGGGTCACCGGCATTTTCGTACGTGGGGAACGTGACGGACGTTGCCGTTGACCAGCGGGTTTTCTCGGGACACTCCCATCTCCCCGCCCTTGCATTCCGCCGCAACTCCATCTTCACCTCATTTCACCTTCAAGGGCACTCAAGACCTCTGCTCTGGTTCACTACCCGGTACACAAAGTGTAAACACTAAAGATGGTAACTGACAGTTATATTTTATCTTCACGAGAAGAAAAAAAAATTTCAATAGCATTTTGAGAAGAAAAAAAAGTCCATCTTCAGTAAATACGTTTGCAAAGTTTTTATTCTACTGATATTCTGACATTCATAAGTAGGCCTATAGCCTATACAAACAGCTCTTGCAACAAACATAGCATCTTTTCGTGCAAAGGCTGTTCACAGTAAAGTGAGCCCTTTGAAAGACCTGCTAAATAGCTATACCTGTATGCACATTCCGTATACTTCCGCCATATGTGAAATTAACCTTGCCAGGCCTGGTAACATTATTCGTGCGTCAGTCAAGCAAAACTGCGAAGTTATTAGAAAAGTAAATATTTTACAATTTTACTAATTAATTCACTTAACTGCATAATAAATATATTAAGTAAAATAAATTATTTCAGTATTCTCAAATGTTTGCCAAACACTTTAAATTCATCGTTAAGACATTCCGGCGTTACCAACTTAAGATGGCGCATGACAGTGTGCTCGTGAAAATACATGCAGGTAGAGGGAGTGAAATTTTTCAAAGGTTGAGTTCAAAAGTGCTCACGCTTTCTTGCCACTAATAATTCCTTGTCGGATGTAATATCAGCCGTGAAAGGCATGCCTCTTTCAATATCTATGGTTACAGGAAAGTGTAATTAATAATAGAAAACGTGGAAGATCAGCTGAAAAAAGAAATTGATGTCTTGCGTGTGTTTCTCGTTATAACTAGCGTCAACTTATAATATAAATTCAGCTTAAGTTAGGTTTTCGTGAGACCGGTATTTGCATATTTCAGTGTAAAAAAGGACTGACAATTATGACTTTGAAAGATACCGCACGAGGACAAGACTCTACAAGCACTTAAATTCTACATCTCTTAAAATTGAAGTTTTGCCGGCTGAGAAACTAGCATTATTAGGCTACCACTGATAATGCGCCTTCCATGGTAGTTAAAAACCAAATTTTTACTACGTTATGTGGTAATAATGACTTTTTTCCGCCTTTCTTTAGCTACCACCGTATCCTACAACAGAAAATTCTTTTTGGGCAGATTATGATAATGTCAAATGTTATGAACGTTGTCGTTAAAACTGCGAATTTATTCGCTCCAAATCACTGCATGTTGATATTATAAGAGACGGATAGTTAATATTGGGAGCTACTGTTGTGCGCTGAAATCCGCTGGCTGAGTAGATGTGGGGTTCTCAGCAGATTTACACAACTTGTACCATAGATAAAGACGTTTGTGTCTGAACGGCAGGAAGGCTACCCACGACTGTATAACTTGAGATGATTGCTGGATCTCTCAACTCCAACTGATGTGACAGCTAAATTAAATTACTTAAACAAGGAACTTCAAGGGAAGATCACGTTACCGTGGTTCTTACATCATTTTTACAAGGTTTCATAAAGACATTTGACTAATATTAGTACAAATTTTTTTATGTGAAATATTTTTACACTTTCCTCAAACTATTGTTAAAATTGCGCCCCATGAAAATTATTTAAATCACAAAAATCCAAACGAGTATGAAGTTAATCTCAAAACAATGAAGGTAGAAATTCAAATATGTTTTCTTAGTTTTAAAAACAATAAAAGCTATAATATATTTCATAGCTCAGCCTTCCAAACAGCTGGAAGATATCTCAAGTTAATTCAGCTCTTAGTTCTACTATTACTGAATCTGAACCAGAAAATAAAATAATTTGACTACAGACCGATATTTCATTAAAATAATAACACAACGAAGACCACCTCTAGAGTTGTGTGAGTGCAGAAATGTGTCATAACAATTTGAAAGTGGCAACATAGTTTTTTTTTTTTAAATTAATTTATTTGTGGTTATCAATGTTTTCTGTTTTAAACATTATTAAATATAAGTGTATAAACACACTAACAGGTTCTAGCCTCTCAGGCTGCGTAAGGTTGGTCCTGAAAAACCACATATTCACTAGATTTTAATAAATTTACCAATTTGAAAATTGTGTAATGCAGCTATATTGTATCAACTGTGTTTGTGCGAGAATCGGTAAAGTGGTATTTAATACATTTAATTTTAATACAGCTTGTAGCTTTATGTGCCAGGTTTGGTGTATTTTGTCAGCAGCAGGTTATACATAGATATCAGTCGATATTTAACTCAAATAATTCCGCAGGGTGGAGCACCCCTGCTTTACACGTTGTCTATTCCGGAATGGCAGCAGAGATAGACACTGCCAGTGACAAAGTCAAAGACATTGGCTGACTGGTCGGTTCACAGTATGATTGCGACAGAAAATATTTCCAATAGCAGTTTGTAATTTGCAAAGTCAACAGTAGCAATTTATATTAATCGTTGTGTCCTTTCCTGTTTAATAAAATTAGAATACTCTGTGCGCATGCAATAGTATAGGTGCTTGCAGCTTAGATATAATTTTTTTTTTTTTTTTTTTCAGGGTAATAACTCATTAAGTAACCAGTGCTGTGCAAGAAGATGTACGCGATGGTTAGGACTGAAGTGTCCCCACAATATTTATGAAAATCTCAACTATAATAGAACCGGCAGTTTGAAGAAGGGAATGAATCCAAAAAGATGATTCTGGAGAAATTAAGATAAACGTTTTACCATTCCTGTTTCGTGTGCAGTTGATTTCAAACCTGCAGAAAATGTAACGCAATGTATTCGGAGCCCCATGAAAAAGTAGCAGAGTACTTAAAATCATTTCGTTTACAAATATTGTCAATGAACATAGAAGGATTTATTCCATTCTTCAAACTACTGACATTTCACTAAGGCAATATTAGAAACAATGACTAAAAATAATGAAATGACTTGTATTAATGTCTATGTCAATAAACAGAACCTACAAAATTACACAAATTAAACCAAAGAAAGGATATTTTCAAACCAAATTATCATCGTCTTCGTCTTCTGCCTCTCTCTCAGACGCTGTCGTTAGCGAACTCAGTATTTTCTCATAAAACACCCTCTTCTCTTCCGGAATATATGCAATAATTTTTGCGATGTATTGCATTTTATTTACGGTGATTGGTAGTCTGTTTTTGTATGCTGTAGTTGTAGGCAACACAGGATACATGCCAGGTTTCAGGAGCAAGAAACTATGTGTTACCAGTCCATTAATATATTATGATGCNTAAGGCAATATTAGAAACAATGACTAAAAATAATGAAATGACTTGTATTAATGTATATGTCAATAAACAGAACCTACAAAATTACACAAATTAAACCAAAGAAAGGATATTTTCAAACCAAATTATCATCGTCTTCGTCTTCTGCCTCTCTCTCAGACGCTGTCGTTAGCGAACTCAGTATTTTCTCATAAAACACCCCTCTTCTCTTCCGGAATATATGCAATAATTTTTGCGATGTCTTGCATTTCCTTTACAGTGATTGGTAGTCTGTTTTTGTATGCTGTAGTTGTAGGCAACACAGGATACATGCCAGGTTTCAGGAGCAAGAAACTATGTGTTACCAGTCCATCAATATATTCTGATGATGTTACATATCCCTTAAAATGTTATCTGTATTTCAAATGCATGTACTTTGAAATCATGAATGTCGATGTTTCCTCTACAAATTTTGTAGTTTTCTTGAAGAAGTTAGGCATAGTGTTCTTGAAATCAAANTATGTGTTACCAGTCCATCAATATATTCTGATGATGTTACATATCCCTTAAAATGTTATCTGTATTTCAAATGCATGTACTTTGAAATCATGAATGTCGATGTTTCCTCTACAAATGTTATAGTTTTCTTGAAGAAGTTAGGCATAGTGTTCTTGAAATCAAATATATTCTCCGACGATATATTTGTCACTGCAAACCCTGCAGGTTTGGCAGTGGAAATCATTCCATTCTATTAATTTGGAGTGTAAATTCTGTCATTCCTTCGTATTTTGCGTTTGGTTGTGCCAAAGTTTTGGTCACACTGCAAAAATGAGTGACCTCGTTTCTAAAAGTAATGGTCGATTTTGTCAAAGCNTTGAAATCAAGTATATTCTCCGACGATATATTTGTCACTGCAAACCCTGCAGGTTTGGCAGTGGAAATCATTCCATTGTATTAATTTGGAGTGTAAATTCTGTCATTCCTTCGTATTTTGCGTTTGGTTGTGCCAAAGTTTTGGTCACACTGCAAAAATGAGTGACCTCGTTTCTAAAAGTAATGGTCGATTTTGTCAAAGTGGCCCAACGTAAGCAAGGTAAGAAAAAAATATTACGAGTGTATTGTTCCGCTTTTGAACACCGCAGGCAACTCTAAAGACTGCAGTTTTGTTCTATCAGGGTCCATGTTCTGAATAGTCATCCATCGGAATCTGCAGACCTCATCAGGTCCCCGTTCAGCCTCTCCCCCGTGGCACGTGTAGAAGTCATGTTTACAAAATACATACAACCATAGATTATGCAAGTAAAACATTTCTTGGATAAGCAGTTTTGGCAGGGGCAGATTCTGCTTGTAGTAGAAAACAAGTGCTCCTACATCATCCTTTTTCTTTACGTAATGATAACACATCCTGCTGTTTTGCGTACAATTTCTTGGCACGTCGCAGGTTAACCATTTTTTCTGCAATTTCCACGCGTTTAGCATTGTCCAGTGTTTGCGAATTTATTTTCTTTTTCATATCCTCACACGTTGAACAAACGTCCACCTGATGTCTTCCAAATCTGTATCTGTAATTTTTATTGAAGTGTTTCCTGTAAAAGTTGTACTTCACGGTAGTAGCAAGATCAGGGTATTTAATACACAAGAGTTCATGGATCGTTTTCACAGTAAGATCGGAACTCAAGTACTGGATAACTTTACCGCTGTAATGTGACTCTTTTAACGAGAATGATCGAATATGTTCGTCGAGAGTGATNATCGGAACTCAAGTACTGGATAACTTTACCGCTGTAATGTGACTCTTTTAACGAGAATGATCGAATATGTTCGTCGATAGTGAGNTAGTAGCAAGATCAGGGTATTTAATACACAAGAGTTCATGGATCGTTTTCACAGTAAGATCGGAACTCAAGTACTGGATAACTTTACCGCTGTAATGTGACTCTTTTAACGAGAATGATCGAATATGTTCGTCGAGAGTGATGGTGACTTCATATGGATGTGCCTTAGCTCGGTTTTGATGTTTACCACTCAGATATACTGGCGACTTACTTTCAGCAATGAGAGAAGTGAGACGAAATATAGCTTTAATTTTGACAGCCTACAGAATAGAGAAAGCCTCTTTACACACTTTACTTTTCTCTGTACCATTGAGTACAAAGTAAGAGTACGTACTGTCATGACGTTCAGGCGTTTCTTTTTTAGAACGTCTTCGTAGTACAGATGAACGTTCTGTTAGACCCATAAGAAATGTTTCTTGCTCATTATTTGGCCGACCATTGTGCAATGAGCGTAAAATAAATTGCTTGCGATCTAAAGTAAAGTTCTGAGTGCACTTACATTTACATGAACATTCTGCCTCCGTGTTTGATTTAGCCGCCACAGTCTGTCCAGTTGTAGTACTTACATAGGCCTCCCCGCGCAGACGAAGAACTTTTTGCAAGCTATGCTTGTATAAATGAACATTCCGAACTCCTTCTTTCCTCTTGCATGGGATTTCACATTCTGATTCCACTTCCGCATTGTTTTCGTCACTACTCGGCATTTTTACAAGCGGTACACAATGTGCTAAACCGCACCCAATACTATTACAAACGATACTAAAGCGTAGCATATGATTATCGGTGGACAGAACGGGTGGGACAATGGGCTGCGATATAGGGGTTCCTGCAGAAGTGTTAAGAAGGGAAGCAATGACTGGAAGATGTGCTAAGATCTAGCGATTCCTGCAAACTTTTAAGAAGGGAGTGAATCCCTTCTTCAAACTGCCACATAATTACCTACCCTATATCTCTGCAACGAACTCGGTGTACATTACCTTATTGACGCTGATGGATGATTTTGAGTATAAATATAACGTTTTAAGCCAAAACTCAATTCTTAATATTTTGGCGTTTATTCCTCTCAAGTCGTTGACTCTTACGCTAGGCAGTAGTGACGTTGATCCCGTTAGCGATAGCCAGGTAGAAGTGGTGGGGCTTCCTCCCCGCCTCCGCAAGGCAACATTGACAAAACCAACCAAGTCATGCTCCCGCCCAGGGGAGGGGAACGTTCACAGAGGTGAAGTTGCCGTGCGTAAGGGTACTGTGTAATGGATAATGATTGGGTTAAATTATTTTACGTATAGTTATCAGAAAAACGAAAATTCTGGGTTGTCATGGCTTTCATAAGCTGTAAGACTAAATTTTGAATCGCAAATAGAGAACAATTGACGCCGTGTTCACGATCGGCACTTACTGTTTTTCAGGTATGGGATCCCAGCCTAACGTNTCCGCAAGGCAACATTGACAAAACCAACCAAGTCATGCTCCCGCCCAGGGGAGGGGAACGTTCACAGAGGTGAAGTTGCCGTGCGTAAGGGTACTGTGTAATGGATAATGATTGGGTTAAATTATTTTACGTATAGTTATCAGAAAAACGAAAATTCTGGGTTGTCATGGCTTTCATAAGCTGTAAGACTAAATTTTGAATCGCAAATAGAGAACAATTGACGCCGTGTTCACGATCGGCACTTACTGTTTTTCAGGTATGGGATCCCAGCCTTAGTGATTTTGTCCCTGGAGACGGCAGCTACTAAGTATGGTGTCGTGTTGAGGAAGATATGTGGAAGTTTAAACATGGGGCAGGCGTATGTATGTGTGCACGAGGCATGGCTGGTGTTTGTTCTGGCTGCTTATCGCAGGTCCTGCTGAGTGTGAGAGGGGGTAGAGAGGGGAGATATTGGAAGGGTTATTTCAGCACTTTTTCACCAATTTGATTTCCTTCCGTGGCATGTAAAATTAACACTGCCATACACCCAATAGCCAGTTTTTATTCTTCGACGTAATTAAATCGCGATATTGTTAGGAACTTGACGTTACTAACAGCACATCTCTTTCTTTTAACGTGCTCAAAACAAACAAAAATGAAAAAAAAAACCCCTTAGGTGTCATCATATTTAAATATTACTCTCTTCATACGAGGATCCACAGTTGGCTCAGTTGGTTAGACACTGGAATCCCAGATTCGATTCCATGCCTCGAGGCAGGGGGTTCTAATTGGGGAGGAGGGGGTGTAGCAGACACTTCCTTGGTGTATGGGTTTTCTCGGTGCTCTCCCATTTCCTTCTCGTCTTCATTCCAATGCGTATCCACCCCTATTTCCTCTCACCGCTGGCTAAAGCAACAGGCCTATCCCTCGGGTAGGGTGGCCGTCCCCAATTAGTGCCAGCCTCCTGTCATCCATACATGGCCCTGCCTAAGGCGGGAATCACATTTTGGTTTTCATATGTCTCTACATGCGACGTTAAAATATACAACTATTATTTTTCTACATGGCTGCCAACTTTACTGCTAGAACTCTTGTCAGCATTGTGGCCGAGTACGGTTGACGAGCGGAAGGGGGTGCGTTCGCCCCTCTATTTTTCAGCCAGCAGAGACGTTTCCCCTCCCCCCCCCCTTCCGGGTGGTATGCCATTAGCTCGGTTTGTTTTAAGTATAACATATCGTAAACTTGACGCCTCAATCCAAGTAACACGATTTGAAATATCGTCAATAGTGCGCCCTTCTCTGGCTGTTGACAAACAAGCACTTTCCGAAATGGCGTATGACAATGCCGACTTCAACATTCAAACTATTGATGNTGGCCGAGTACGGTTGACGAGCGGAAGGGGGTGCGTTCGCCCCTCTATTTTTCAGCCAGCAGAGACGTTTCCCCTCTCCCCCCCCTCCCAGGTGGTATGCCATTAGCTCGGTTTGTTTTAAGTATAACATATCGTAAACTTGACGCCTCAATCTTTTTCAAGCGTTATATTTTAATGTGTTTAATTTTAATTTATTTTGTAATCATTTTAAAATTTAATTTAGAATGTTTAGTTTTCAGGACGCTTATAAAACTTGCATTAATTTTACAAGCACAATTTTGTTACTATATTCTCTTAAATACAGGTGTTCTACTCCAAGCTGAGACCATGTTTTCTTTAATAGCTTTAACAGTAATGATGTTATTGTAACGAAATTTTCAATGCGATAGCATCATAGCAAGTCTAATAGGTTAACAAAGATGTAGAAGTTGTCCATGTATACAACTGTAATTGTGGTTTTTCTAAAAAAAAATTTGACCAATTATGCGCCCGCGGGAAATTGCACACCAAAACCCACACTTTTCTGAATGTAGTGGTTCTTGATGCACCGCGTGGATATTTGCATTGGCCAAGAGACGGGAGTTTTTGGAATTTCCATAATCTGCAAGGTAAAGCCAAGCTTCATTGAAAAAAGGAGAAGAATCCAGAGTTCTCGGATTTGCATAGACGAGTATCTGCAACCATCAACATTATGTCACTCGTTTCACTTCGTCAGGTTCCTTGAGTTCGTGAACGATGGAGATATGGTACGCATAGAGCTTGACTTTATTTTCCGCATGATGACAAGTGCTTTTTGACAATGCTGTTCCCTAAGAAAGTCGCTGCAGTGATTTATTTCGTAAGGACAGTAGTCAGAGCCTTTACATCCTCGCCAGTCTTCTGTAACAACTTTGAACAACCCCCTTCATTCGTGTCCAATAAGTCCCCTTGGTTTCGAATTTCTTTGCCAGGGCCTAAGTGGTGGAATTACTCGGTGAATGTCTGCCTCCAAACTTTTTCCGGAATCTCTGTTGATGCGCATTTATCGAGTAGTTTTTTCCAGAATGAATGCCTGAACAAGGAAGACATGCTGCTCCACAGTATCCCTAGACTTTCTGGACATTTCTTCCCCACTTTTCTTATAAATTACCTACACTAACACTGTCACCACGCGCAATTAAACACCCACTTCCGACCACGAGGCATAACAATAGCTGCCTGCCGATATCCGCACCACAGCGGACTGACTGGCGACATCCTGGTGGTCACGGGGTACCAAAAAAATACGGGCAGACACATTACGCCACAATCCTGAATGGAAAGACACAGTCCTGCGTGCATTTCACAATCATATTTCATTGCAACATATTTAATATGGAGCATAGATATGAGCATTGTTTGGACGTGGGTGTCATCACATTTCACACAAAGCAAAGCAGGTGTATTAAAATTTTCTTAAATTATCTTCATCCCTGTTAAGTTTACTAACTGAGACCTTGGTTTGGCTTGGAGTAGGACATCCTGTATTTTCATCTCGTGTTTTAGTCACCAAAAATACATTATTTTATATTTGTATGAAAGGTTGTGCAACTTGTAGACATTACTTACGAGTACTATTTTCTCGCATAAAAGAATTTTAGATGGCATATTTTATTTACACTTGCCCCCTCAGAATCGAAATTGTAGTGTTTTTGGGATGTATAAATAATAAAACTAATTTACTTCCCCCACCAAAATAAAATAATTCACATTGAAATAAGATACCGTGAATTACTTCAAGGAATCGTTAAAATCATGCTATGAAATATCATCGCAATTTTTAAAAATGGCTGCCTTCCCCTCCGCCTGGTCCGCTGTCACTTGCCGGCGGATGGCGTGACTCAGCCACATAGTAGATAAGTTCACAAAGGCAAAACAGAATGGCGGTTCTTATGATGTGAGCGTACTCATCCTCTGATTGGCTTCCTGAGAATCTGGGAATGTGCCTTGTATCTAACTGGCTACTGTGTACTGCGGAATGTTCCCTATTGGCTGGGATGCCGTCTGGCGAGTAGGTTACCAGGCGCTGATTAGCGAACGTCGTTCCTACATGTTGCTGGTCCACGGCGCCATTTTACGGGCGTGTGCGGCTGGAGTTCGCAGCTGTTTCACCTCTATATTCTTAAGTACTCTGTTACTCGGCCGTGTGCGAGGAAGCTATTTCAGCAGTGGATGACGTATGACGTAGTGCTAGGTTTGGTGTTGGGAGAGGTGATGTACCTGTGATTGACAGCTCGCACCTAGTGGTGGCCAACTCCTTCCAGAAGGTCGGGGATTGCTTCCTCCAGGCCAAGAATCTTCTGGACACTGAGTTGAGTCAGCTGGGGACGGCGGCCATGCGTGCGTGCGGAATCACCCGCAAAGGAGCAGCGCCGTACAGATCTCGNTGCAGCGGGTTCGGCGAGCGGCGGCGGTGACACGTAGTCGGAGAATCTGCGGGCTGTCATCAGCGTTCTCACAGACGAGCGCTGCGGTAGATTGTGCTTGACCGAGCGGAGGTGAGAGATCACGAGAGAATTACACGTTGGTGCAACTGGACTGATACCGAGAATTAGACTACTACACTCCAAATCCGAATTAGTTATATCAATCAGTGAAAAATCTTTCGCTGGAAGTCAGTTTATAAGCTACTGCTGACCGACGATTCAAGTATAAATAAACTGAGAACAAGTGATTTATTGCACTGACATTCTTGACAATCAGTGGGAAATCACAAATAAATCAGTGAAATTCAACCGCTATATTAATTAGTTATCTGGCACTGATTATCAGTTGTTCAATTCTCAATGTTTTCACTGATTTGGCTTGATTCTCACTGATTCAAACTAAGTGTGTAGTTTTGGTTGGCGGGAGTAATTATTTTCTACTAAAATCGATAAATGAAATTAAATATTCAGCAATAGTTTATTAGTTTCCACAGAAGATCGTAAAATAATGAATCATCTTACGCTGTGAATAAAATAGCTGTATAGTTTTTTTGTAGTGGTGTAAGTAAATTAGGAAATTAAATTAAGTTTTTTATAGTTTCCATCAGTCACGAATTT
>NQII01007857.1:40708-55954 GCA_002778355.1 Clitarchus hookeri | reverse complement strand
GGGAAGCATCCGAGAAAACCCATGCACAACGCCGACGGGAACCGAAGAGGGCGGAACGAGTCCGCGAGGAGACGACCACGGCAGCCGGCCGTCATCAGACGCAGTGTGGACCCGAGAAGGAGGAACTTCGAGGGCAGTCGCCGAGACGCCCATCAGACGCAGAGTCCTGCCAGTTCCAGCTCACCAGACCTCAACTGCAGGACCAACTACCCGCCCAGCAAACCAGATAAGTACAGTCATCCAGCGTGTGTGAAGAGTACTACCCCCCTACACCCCCTTTTGTATAAACGGGAAGGAGTTGTCTCTAGAGCTCGTGTGTGAATTATAACTTGTTCAAGGAATAATAAAACTAGATTGTTTTTTTTTTTAACTTCAATCGCCCTGTGTTTACTTCAGTAGTAAATTGGTCCTTTAGACAACAGTGTCAATCACCTTCCTTCAAAACCACAGCTCTGGGAGTTGTCAACATATAATATGTAACGCAGTTCAAAATGACAAGACAAATTCCGATTCAATGCGCAATTCCCTTGTTCTCGCTCTCTAATTACATTGCTCACAGGCAGGCATTTAAGAGGTGTAATAGTTAACATCATCCATTCGCGGAAAAATAGGTGCCAGTAGCTATAGTTTCTGCACATATTAATTTAAACTCTCGTGGTGCAATGACCAGCTGCGTTGTCACATAAAGCCTTCATCGTAATGTAATGTAAAAGTGTGAAACGGATATCGGGGACATTGTTGAAGTTGTGGTCGCTGTATCTTTTCAGTTATTGCAACTCCGAGGATTTCAACGGTTCCAAACGTATTGCAGCTTGCAATAGAATCTATTATACGTAGTTAAATAGTGTTAATTTCGCACGTGACATACAGCTAAGAGTTTCAACGATCATCGTAGTTGTTTGTCGCCTGATGTATTAAGACCACCGACCGCTGTTATGAAGATAATTGCTAAAGAGTAGTAACAATTTTTAAAAAAATATAAATATAATCTGAATTCATGCAATATTTTAAAAATTGCTGCTGTTTATAATTGCCTATGAAATTATTTCCATTGTTCAAGACTATTTGGCTATATGATGTGAATGTAAATTTGTCGTGTCACATAATGTTCTGTCGAGGTTATGAGCGGGAAATGGTGGAAATCGGTGGTGATTTTCTTTCTGTGTGCCTCATTAGGACAAGTTGAAAGTACTTATTAATTTAGTCAATTACGAAACGTGTAACTCAATACTAGCAGAAACAGTTGTAATCTAGAAATCTCTACAAAATGCAACTTCAACGCCTTGGCTACGGTGCACCGCAATGACTCAATGAGCATTGTTTCTCAAGCAACGAGTTTCTTGTCCTTACGCAATTTAATACATTAAATAGTGATTGTAATTTCGGACCTTATTCTGCATTAAGTTTTATTAGGTTCCTTTCACACGGGGACACCACGGTGACGAGTGACGACACCAACAAATTCGGTGGCGCGACTACGGTGGTGCGTTGTAATTTAATGCAGCCACCATACTCGCCACCAACAATAGCCCAGTGCTAAAGATAGAGTTGGAAGAGGTACTCGCACAATTTTTTTTTATTTCCCGTTTACGCAAACGCCCTAAACAAACGTAGAGTGTGGGTGCACCTAATGCTGTAAGGCAGATCAATGAAACGTATTTTGAATGCTTCGTAAAGTGACCTTCGCAAAATTTCAACAGCCCTCGAATGGACGTCATTAGATGTTCCAGTGTCGAAGTTGGAATCGTTTTGACCTGCGCTCGTTTCGAACATACCTCGCGCACTTTTCGGACGAACACTTGTCACAGAACACTGACGCTGGTCACGTTCGTGCTCGCGTCCCGTGTGGATACATACGTACAGAGCAATGGGACTACGTCACGCTGGTGGCTCGTGCGATCACGCCTGCTCGCCAACACGTCCACGGCGGCGCGGCTAGTACAACGCCCCGTGTTGGAGGCTCCTTCGAAACACTATTATGTCGCCGGCCACAGTGTCCTCGTGTGAAAGCGCGCCGATGTGAACCCATTTATGAACCCGTAGGATTGCCACACGTGTACTACTGTTTTACCCGGAACAATTCCGTTTTTGCACATTTGTTCCGTCTACTATTCGTATGTGTAACAGTAATGGAAAATATTCTGGTTTATGAAAGCTCATCTGCACAACCTAACCTATATTTATGCCGTCACAAAATTTGTTAATTAACGCATTTCCCTTTGGAGGAAATTACTTTCAAAGCACATTCTTTCAATTCTAAGTCTATTAACTACATATGTTTTGTTAACAATCTCCAAAGAAAAATTGTAATACATATTTAAAGTACAAAAATCTGCCGTAAAAATTAAATAGAGAGAGGACAAAAGACTTGTGTACATTTTCAGTTATAATAAGATCCTGTAGAAGGTTTTACAAAAATATATTTACAGTTGAAATAAGTTTACTATAAACATTGAAACAGTATTTATAAATGTTTGTATAGCCTAATAGTTTTAGATCAACTCAGAATTTCTAAGATTTGTTGTATAATATTTATGTATGTTATGCGTGCACATTACCTTTATTACTCTAGGCTTACTCGAAAATACATTGTCTCCAAAACATGTACTATTTCTACGTTCCGAATGTCTGCGGCAACCATATCTGATTAAAAGAAATACATGTTATGTACTTTGACATAGTCCCAGGGACTCGAGGCCGCATTACAATGACCTTGATTTCATTCCTGCTGTGTTAATGCGTGTGAGTGCGTATGTGTGCAGATTTCAGTAAAATTGCGATTTACGTATGTAATTATAGAAAAACTATGGAGCCTGTTTTTTTTTTGTTCGCTGTAAATGACGTTACGTGTAATATTTGTATTAAGGAAAAAATGAATTTGTAATATTTTTTATCCAATGCAAAAAACATTCTCAATTTGATATTTTTACCAAATACGTAGTCGAGCTTTTACAGACACCGTGGTGGTGAGAAAGAAGCGTGCGAATCTTGAAAAGTGGAGGAAAATATCAGTAGCGATTGCACATAGTTTAATTTGCGCTGTGCAGCCTCTGACATTCCTGTCTCCTCTTCGCTTGGCAGCATTTTTATACAAGAAATATGGTTCTCGAAAATTAGTTGATGTGCTGTCATCCCTGGGATTTTGTTCATCTTACAACCAAGTAACACGATTTGAAATATCGTCAATAGTGCGCCCTTCTCTGGCTGTTGACAAACAAGCACTTTCCGAAATGGCGTATGACAATGCCGACTTCAACATTCAAACTATTGATGGACATAACACTTTTCACGCAATGGGCGGCATCCAATGTGCCACCCCAAAAAGTGCAATAGTCCCAGGTCAAAAAATTGCACGATTGAAGGGTATACCATCAGCACAAATGGCTGTTCAACTGAAACATTTTGAGAGGAGAAATGATGTTGGCTTATCCGAAATTCCGATCAACGACCTAAGTACATCGTTCTCTCACACTGACACAGTTGTTCCAACAGTGCCTCTCCTGCTGTGGCTGCACAGCAAATATAAAGACATTCCAGGCATTTGTGTGTGGAATGGGTCCATGGAAGAGGGACAAGAGAAGTACCATATCAAACGACGTTCATCGATTGCCAGCCGTTCATCAACGCTCCTCTGAGTGATTATGATACAATCTACACAGCATTGTTGAGTGCTGTAGAAAAAAAACAATAATTGGGGCAGAAAACCACTTGTGTCACATTTGATCAACCTCTTTACCTCAAGGCACGAGTTGTCATTGCGAGTCGTGTGGGAGACCCTGAACTGCCTAATGCGGTCATAAGGCTAGGAAGGTTTCATTTGTTAATGTCATTCATGGGGGCGGTGGGTTTCATTATGGAAGGGAGTGGCATGACCGAACTTTTCAATACAGTGTACGCAGTCAACAGCACTGAGAAGATTATGACTGGACATGCTTACGCTAGAGCTGTCAGAGCACACATATTGTCTCTTGCAGCTTTAGGTAAGGTGATAATGGAGTCCCTCAACTTCTCCCCCACATTCCACTTCGAAATTGAGCAATTTTTGTATAATATAAATCGATCTGAGCTACTGGACGCACATGAAAGGGATTGTGGGAAGGAAATCGAACAAAAAATGAAAGCCCAGCTTCAACACTTCGCTAATGTAGTGCCCACTGCAAAGTTGTCGATTCAGTATTTCGAAATTATAACTTTAGTGGTGAGATTTGTTGAATCTAAGTGAATAGGCAACTGGAAACTACAACTTGAAGTCATACACAAGATGCTGCCATACTTCCACGCCAGCGGCCACTATTTATATGGCAAGTGCGCCCATATGTATTTGCAAGATATGCTTACATTGNTCATGGGGGCGGTGGGTTTCATTATGGAAGGGAGTGGCATGACCGAACTTTTCAATACAGTGTACGCAGTCAACAGTACTGAGAAGATTATGACTGGACATGCTTACGCTAGAGCTGTCACAGTACACATATTGTCTCTTGCAGCTTTAGGTAAGGTGATAATGGAGTCCCTCAACTTCTCCCCCACATTCCACTTCGAAATTGAGCAATTTTTGTATAGTATAAATCGATCTGAGCTACTGGACGCACATGAAAGGGATTGTGGGAAGGAAATCGAACAAAAAATGAATGCCCAACTTCAACACTTCGCTAATGTAGTGCCCACTGCAAAGTTGTCGATTCAGTATTTCGAAATGATAACTTTAGTGGTGAGATTTGTTGAATCTAAGTGAATAGGCAACTGGAAACTACAACTTGAAGTCATAGACAAGATGCTGCCATACTTCCACGCCAGCGGCCACTATTTATATGGCAAGTGCGCCCATATGTATTTGCAAGATATGCTTACATTGGAGCATTCTATGCCACCAGATGAATTCAGGGCATTTACTTCGAAAGGGGGTTTCACTATTCGACGTAGTGAAAAATACTGGTGCGGACCATGGAGTGATATGTGCATTCAGCAGGAGTTCATGAATAATATGAAGGCTCAAGGTGGGCTGAGTAGAGGTCGTGGATTCAGCGAGGGCATTTTGGNCAGCAGGAGTTCATGAATAATATGAAGGCTCAAGGTGGGCTGAGTAGAGGTCGTGGATTCAGCGAGGGCATTTTGGCGAGGTGGTCGCTGGGCATAACCTCACTCCTGCATGTTGTTAACGCAATCAAGGATTTCTGCGGCGTCAATTTTGCAACATCCGAACAGCATGTGTATAGTCGTGATGCAAGGGTACGTCGGTACAACAATGATACTAAAAAAATGTTGGAGTGGTTTCATCAACACCCACCTTTCTCCGATAACCCAGAACTCACTTCAATCAGCAGTGGGATAGTGGGGCCACAATTTTAGTTAACAGTGAACAGGTACCTCCACCCCTGGGTATGTATCAATGGAATTATTGGCGGTTATTTTAAATCGGTCAAGTTAAAACGGAGTGACCGGGTTGTGCCTCTTGCAACCATCAACTAAGCCATCCTGATTAATGATGAACTTGTGATCATTAAGCCAACCACTCTNATCAGCAGTGGGATAGTGGGGGGTGTTAAAATCAATTGTCACTTGTCCATGGAGGTGGGGACCCAATGTATCAATGTAATTATTGGCGGTTATTTTAAATCGGTCAAGTTAAAACGGAGTGACCGGGTTGTGCCTCTTGCAACCATCAACTAAGCCATCCTGATTAATGATGAACTTGTGATCATTAAGCCAACCACTCTGTTTCAAAGTATGGTTGTTGCCAAACAATCAGAAGAAGAACTAGAGGATTTCTTAACCTATGAACTGTCTCCATATCCCCTAGCTTTGTTTTATGGGGGTGGCATGCGAAAAGGAACGAAATCGACTTTGTGCAAAGCTTTTCAACCACTTCCAGACACCTCACCATTGGACAGCAGTACAGTAGGTGTGATTGATGGAGGTTTTTTGTAGCACAGAGTTGTATGGTTGAGTGGGCATACATTCGAACATATTTGCGACACTTACATCAATTACGTTCGAAACAACTATAAGTCAAGTGCAGTGATTGCTTTTGATGGATACCCTGATGGGCACAAAGGCGCATGGAGTGCTTGAGGAGATCAAACAAGAAGCACTCAGTGGAAATACAGTTCACCCACACAATGATACCGACGATTTCTTAAGAAAGCTTTCTGTCAAATGCAAAAAACAAAAGTCGAATAATCACCATGACGATGGCAAAGTGCAANCAAGTGCAGTGATTGCTTTTGATGGATACCCTGATGGGCACAAAGGCGCATGGAGTGCTTGAGGAGATCAAACAAGAAGCACTCAGTGGAAATACAGTTCACCCACACAATGATACCGACGATTTCTTAAGAAAGCTTTCTGTCAAATGCAAAAAACAAAAGTCGAATAATCACCATGCTGATGGCAAAGTGCAATGAGGCTAGAATTGCCTGCGAGCAAGCATCTGAGGATGCAGATACGCTCATAGTGCGAACGGCTGAATCCCTGGCATCAGCTCATGAAAGTATTGCAGTTGTGGGGGGTCTCCAAACTTCTCCTAATGTATTTTTCCTCAAACCAGGCAAAGGCAGAGCACCTCAATTCCTGTACCAACCTGGNATGAGGCTAGAATTGCCTGCGAGCAAGCATCTGAGGATGCAGATACGCTCATAGTGCGAACGGCTGAATCCCTGGCTTCAGCTCATGAAAGTATTGCAGTTGTGGGGGATCTCCAAACTTCTCCTAATGTATTTTTCCTCAAACCAGGCAAAGGCAGAGCACCTCAATTCCTGTACCAACCTGGNGTCTCCAAACTTCTCCTAATGTATTTTTCCTCAAACCAGGCAAAGGCAGAGCACCTCAATTCCTGTACCAACCTGGAAGTGCATTGGTGAAGAGTCTCACTAACCATATGATGTTCCTCCATGCGACGAGTGTTTGTGACACCACATCCACTTCGTTTAACCAAGGCAAGGCTAAATTCCTGAAGACTCTGACTAAAAATCCGGATCTTAAAACCTACATTAATAAATTTACTGATCCTTCAGCCCATCCGAAGGAAATTACTTCTGCTGGGGAAAAATTTATTGTTTCCCTGTATGGCGGTAACCACCAATCAAGTAATCTCAGCAAGCTGAGATACAAGCACTATGTGACATCAGCATACAGGGTCACAGGAAATATTGCTTAGATCCCTCCCACTGAAGGTGCAGCCCATCAACACAGCCTCAGAGTTTTCCACCAAGTGCAGCAGTGGATCGGCAATGATTTAGAACCTGAGAAGTGGGGGCGGAAGTGGACCAAAAACGGCTTGGTCCCAGTTACCACCCTGAGGTCCCCAGCTCCGGAGAGACTTCTTCAACATATTTCCTACAAATGCAAGGACTGCCGAGGAAGTTGTGAATGTAGACGTGCAGGTCTCTTCTGCACAAGGTTTTGTCTGCATTGTGAAGGGGCATGCTCCAACATTGGTAGCAGTTTCGATGAGGAAGATGAAGACAACCAGGACGACCCCACTGTTGCAATACCACTGTCTGAAGCAGCTGGGGTGACAGATGGTAGTAATTCTTACAATTTTTTACAGCATTTCTACATAATTATACCTTTACTATTCACGTTTTCTCTATCATATAAATTATCCAAGTCTATTATAATTTTTCCTCTTGCAGANGAATTATACCTTTACTATTCACGTTTTCTCTATCATATAAATTATCCAAGTCTATTATAATTTTTCCTCTTGCAGAACCGCCATTCATCCCCCTCCAACTTGACCAGCCCGGACCTTCTTCTGCCCGAGACGACATCCCCCTGCCTGGACCATCAACGTCTGTACGCAAACGAATACGACTTCAATAACCACATCCTCTTGTAAAATAAAATAAAGGAATGTATTCCAAACTTATTTTACTTCGCCACTAAGATTTCATTAACATTCATCTTTACAATAAATTCATTCAAAACAGTGGTTTTCAAGCATGATATAGTGAAAGTAGAGTGCCGATGAGAGATAGAAAGGTGGGAGAGGGCGCTTCTCAGCTTTGGCCAGGGGGACCAAGAACTCACCACTTTTCATCGCGCGACCCCCGTTATGAGAAATTTAAAATTCATAAGTGCATTTTATAGGAAATTTGGTCTACTTTAATTTTGAATTAAGTAGCATTTTCTATTAAACGCATGGTTTTCGAGTTATCGCGGGTGAAAGACAGCCAGCCTGTCAGTCGCATTATATACCCGCTTCACCAGCCCACGTCACGGGCCATATGTCATGGGCTACGTGCTGCAGATGGCATTTCTAGCAAGAGGTCATAATAATGTAATTCGACTGTACATGTACATCACTTAAAAAATACTATTTCCACGCATAAAAAAGATTTTACAGCGTATATTTTTTATATTTGCACGTCAAAATCATAATTTTGTGTTTTGGGGACGTACAAATAATAAAATCTAACTCATCCACCAAAATAAGATAATTCACATAAAAATGAAATATCATAATATATCTTTTAAATCATGCTTTTAGATGTTTTCGCAATTTTAGTATATTTTTTTATTTACAGAAGTCTGTGATTTTGGTAATATAAAGTTTTCTAAGCATAGCGTAAAATGAACTAATACATGAGCTTTTAGCCAACACTGTTTATATTTTATGTAAAGGTTTTCGTTGATTTAATTTGTACATTCCAAAAACACTAAAATTGTTATTTAGAAATGGCATGATGCAGAAATCATTCAATCNCGTTGATTTAATTTGTACATTCCAAAAACACTAAAATTGTTATTTAGAAATGGCATGATGCAGAAATCATTCAATCATTTTTTCTTTTATGTGAACGGTATTTCGTACAAACATAAAACAATAACAAACACACTTAAGGAATAAGTAGAGTGGCTTTCAAGGGAGCAGTGTACAACGAGCAGAGGTAATTAAAATTAGTACAGACATTACCAAAATTGTCAGAAAAGTACTATTAATTTGCATATTAGTGGAGAAAGCATATATTTTGTAACATTGCAAATATTTTTTCTAGAATTTACATATTTAAATGCTTAAAAAATAAATTAATAAGAGTTAATTTTAAATCCAAATTTAAGCTTATTTCCATTATGGTTGCTTCAGAAAAAAAAATTTGCACAAAAATCTTCATCAAGTTAGATCATCGCAGTAATTACTCTGATTGTATGTAAGTAAAAATTAGTAATAATGTTTACACATAATTTTTATAATTTAATCCAGTTCAACCATTAACGTTATCATTTATACAACTGAAGGCGGTGTTCATAAAATAAATTTTGTAAACTATAGTGCTAATTGTCATTACATATAATTAGAGTAATTACTATAATGGTCTGGCTTGGTGAAGGTTTTCGTGGAAAATGTGATTTCTAGAGTACGTGGGATGGAAAAATGGAAAAAAAAATTGAAACTTTGATTAAAAATACTTTTATTATTTTATTTCCTAAAAAACATTTGCTAAACAAGTAAATTGTGGCAAAATATTTTCAGTGTTACAAAATGCTTTATATGCTTTCTTCTTTCATACGCATTTTAAATCGTACTTTTATGACAATTTTCGTAGTTTGTGTTCTACTTTTTAACGAACTGTGCATTTAGTGCAGTCAGGCGCATTACTAGTGCCTCACTAGAAGCCACTCCAGAAAGGGCGTTGGACCCCAATAAATTAATCATTTTATGATTGTACCAAATATTGTTCACCTTGTACGCATTGTATGTAATAACAATTTCCTCTAATAAAAAATGTTTACACTTTATATTTTTAGAATAATTTTATTTCAAATACAACAATCTTTCGTTTTGTTGTAACAAGTACTAACTATGTTGTACAGACGAAAAAATTTACATAGTAAACGAATCCTGTGGGCTACCGCGTGACACTTACGTAAATCACCAAATAACAAACCATATAAATTTTTTTAAATGTTAAATACAAAGGTATGTTTGCATTTTTAAACTATATTTTAAACTTGTGAACTGTTACTTTTGGTGATTATATATATATACATATATATATGTGTGTGTGTGTGTCAAGCGGTAGCCCACGGCATTAGTTTATGTTGTAAATTTTTTCACCTGCACAACCTAGTTAGTATTTGTTATAATGGCTGCAACAAAACAAAAGAATTTTGTATTTGACATCAAATCATTAAAAAACATAAAGTTAAAATTGTTTTTATTTCAGAAAAATGTCTTTACATACATGCGTACGAGTTGAATAATGTTTGGTACAATTATAAAATAATTTAATTTTTTGGGATCCAACACCGTTAATGCAGAGGATTCCTCGCAGTATGCAGCATAGCCGGGGAACTCCACTGTACTGCGAGCACAGTTGGAGTCTGCCAGCTGCTGCCCTGCCTGCACGTGAACCACTGAGCAGCCCGGGTTGGAGGGGCGGGGCGGCTTCGCCGTATTGTCGCTGCCAGCCACTCTCTTCACACGTGACGCCACGTCGACGGCATGACAGTGGTTAAGTATCTGACGTGTTGTGTCCGTGCGTGGAGAGAATATAGGGTAGCAAGAGCGCGTGCCAGCTGCATACTAACCCTACTCCTGGCTCCAGAATACGAATCGCTCTCGCCGACAGTACTGTCAGAACCACGTGGAACACTGTTCACACGTACATACTTGATTTGCAATTTATCTTCGTTTTCTCTTTCAAAATTTTAATACGACTGTAGTCTGTTCACGCAGAATATTTCTTTGTTGGGGCTCATCAAACAGTCAAACGTAAACAGATGTTCACGTCTGTGCTTTCATTTCGGAATGTTGACATTTGTGCTGGAAACTTGAGTAAGTGTTCGGGACAGGTCCATGAAGGTGAAAATAAGTGTCATCTTTAGTGGTTGTTAGAACCCCTGCGACCATCTTAAATAAAATATATTTCTGCAAAAATTTTGTAACAGATTTTGTATTTCAAAAATAATTAACTTTGCCTACTATATCAATTCATTAACTTCAGTTCAATTTTTTTTAATGGTAAATACTTATCTGTTGTTACCTATTCCTTGCAATTACCATCAGGAAAATATTAATAGCTTTAATAGGACCGTATGGCCTGATTTTTGTTCGATGTCTGAAATGTTCAGTAAAAGATCATTAATGAGAAGTCCAAGAACACTCATTCACTCATCAACTGTTACTGGGCATCATGACTGTAAAGTATTATGTATTCCAAATAAACACAGTGCGCAGTCGCATGAACAATCTGATAACTTCTGTTACGACCTAGAGCAGAGGCGTGATCAGCAACGTGACTTCGTGATCAGACTTACGAGCACATGTTACATGTTCTATGACGTAGTGAGCGGATCCGTGATCGCGAATGCGAGCGCTCAGTATTTTATGACGACCGACTCTGGCGCCACAATGTGACCGTNCCAGCGCTCAGTATTTTATGACGACCGACTCTGGCGCCACAATGTGACCGTACTTGTGTTACTTCAGTAAAGCTTCTGTCACACTGACAAATTTTCTCCTGCAAAAGTGAGTGTGTGAATAGATTTGGGCGGCTCTTAACATCAGGGTCTTGAGAGCCGATGAGGGTGAAGCGAGGTGAGTAGGATGGAGCAGTGCCGGAATGAAAGGGTGGGCGAAACGTGAAATCCCCGAGAAAACCCGCTGACCAAANGTGTCTTCGTGATCAGACTTACGAGCACATGTTACATGTTCTATGACGTAGTGAGCGGATCCGTGATCGCGAATGCGAGCGCTCAGTATTTTATGACGACCGACTCTGGCGCCACAATGTGACCGTACTTGTGTTACTTCAGTAAAGCTTCTGTCACACTGACAAATTTTCTCCTGCAAAAGTGAGTGAGTGAATAGATTTGGGCGGCTCTTAACATCAGGGTCTTGAGAGCCGATGAGGGTGAAGCGAAGTGAGTAGGATGGAGCAGTGCCGGAATGAAAGGGTGGGCGAAACGTGAAATCCCCGAGAAAACCCGCTGACCAAANAGTGAGTAGGATGGAGCAGTGCCGGAATGAAAGGGTGGGCGAAACGTGAAATCCCCGAGAAAACCCGCTGACCAAAGGCATCATCCGGCACGATTCCCACTTGCAAATATCCGGGAGTGACCCGGACGAGGATTGAACCCGGTTCGCCTTGGTGGGAGGCGAGCATGCTAACCTCTCAGCCACTAAGGGCCCCTTCCTGCAAAAGTATTTTACAAAAAAAATTTAAGACAAAATGGGTTCAACCAATTGTTTCACCAAACAAACTTAGTCAAATAATTCTGATTATATTTGAAAATCTCTCACATTAAGTTTTTTTAATGGACCTTTTCTGATTTTTATTTAAACGCAATTTTCAAAGCGAGATACCACTGTGTTACTTTGCAGTCCTCACAGGAAAGAATATTACGAATTTTGTGATGTATTTTCCCTTCTTAACTAAATTTTAATATCATTCATAATAGATACTACGAGTAGCTAAGCAAAGAAATATATTGCCTTTGATTTTTTTACTATTATTGTTTAATGTGCTCTTCCAAGCATTCATGTCCTTACAGATACAGTGTTGTATAAATTAATTAACGCAATAACCTTATTACGTTTCAGTTTACTGGTCGCCGTATTTAATGTTTTCTGTCGGAAACTAACGTTTATTACGTGCACGATTCTGATTGGCTGAACTCGTCAAACATTATAATAAACATTTTATAACTGGCCCAGATTACAAAATTTTTGATGTAAATTGAGACTGTCAAAATTTTACAGATAAATGTGGAGGAGTTCGTGACGTTGACGTGGCGTCACAACTTTCCTACGTTTTACTATCGACTTTGAAGCATTGTGACGGAGACATTGTACATTGTGGCAAGAGCTTATAGTGTATAAGGAGAGTGGCCTCCAGTAGAACACTGCACGCGACTGTACAATACGCAGAACTCATTTTTAAAAAGCAGTACACGCACAACCAAAGTTGTCAGAAAAGTACGATTTATGTGGCGTACGAAATAAGAGTGCATATATATAGCAACACTGTAAAATATTTGGCTAGAATTTACGTACGTGAATGTTTAAAATAATNGAAATAAGAGTGCATATATATAGCAACACTGTAAAATATTTGGCTAGAATTTACGTACGTGAATGTTTAAAATAATAGCTTATTTGGAGTGTGTTTTTAATCAAAATGTAAGCGAATTTCCATTCTGGTTGCTTCGGAAAGTACGTTTTACAAAAGAACTTTCGTCAAGCAAAATCATTATAATAATTATTGTGGTTGCATGTACATACAACAAAATTAGTAATAATGTTATAAATATTTTAAAGAATTAATACATTTCAGACACGAAAGTTATCATTTTTATAACTGNAAAATTAGTAATAATGTTATAAATATTTTAAAGAATTAATACATTTCAGACACGAAAGTTATCATTTTTATAACTGAAATAGATCTCCATAAAATAAATAAATATTGAAAGGTTTTTTTTTTTGCAAAATGTGTTTTTTAAAGCATTAAAAATGACAATACTCTTAAATTGTGATTAAAACTGCTTTCAATATTATACTTTTAAATAATTTAAATGATTTAATTGAAGAAAAATATTTTCAGTTTTACACAGAATATGCTTTCTTCTTTCATATACAACTTAAATCATACTTTTCTGACAATTTTGGTAGTATATGTACTATTTTTTAATGAACTCTACGTGTTGTACAATCAGGCGCAGTTCTCCATTGGAGNTCTCCACTCTCAGGACCAGTGTACACAACTGCGTTCACATAGCACAGGAATGGTATTTTTGGCCGGATCTGTACACTACAAGGCTGAATAGCCTAGATTGTGAATAGTTTACATGACTATAGCCGAACACGAAGACTTTAAACCATTGGTTGTGCTAACAAGACAAATATTGTGTCGACTCAAGCACAGCGCGCATTAAGAAATGTATTGTTTGCATCACATGAAACCGCAAATGAAAGTGGGTCTGGAAGAGTTAAGGCAAGTGGCTTCGCGACGCCCTCCCACGTCGCCTGCAACCAAACAGCTGGCCATCGAGGCGAGGTCACTGCCACTTCTTTGTCACGAGGAGTTCTGCTCTCCAATTCGGCATTTCAAACCCGACACAGATGTATAGGTCAAGTCAGCTGTGGGCTGGCCGTCGTCCTGATTGCCTTGCGGCATTGAGCAGGCCAGATTAAACGCGCGTATAATTTATACCCATTCCAGCTGACATAAGAATTTCATTTATTGGACACACTCTCCAACAAGAAAGATGTTCTGCAACACTTGGAGTTTCGCCAGAATGTTTTGGCTACGATCGGACTGGAAACTGGACATGAAAGTAATGACGACCTCTTTTTGTCAGATATGCTACCATTTATCATGAACAACCGAGAGCAAGAGTAACAAAAGAAGTTTATAATTAAAACATACCAATCTTTTTTTTACATCCCCAAAGTTAAGACAGTCAGATGTTTGTCTACGCCAAAATTTGAACGAAAAGAAAAGGAATTTAAAAACGGGTACACTAGTACGCTCTGCTCATCACAATTAGAACCAGTAACTTTGTAATTTTGTGCGAAAAAATCGAACATACTTTAGACTTCGATATTATGTAAACACGCCGTCAGTTNCCAGTAACTTTGTAATTTTGTGCGAAAAAATCGAACATACTTTAGACTTCGATATTATGTAAACACGCCGTCAGTTTAGTTTTTGCCATCGGTTGCTGTTTGTATAAAAATCCTCATTCCACATTTGACCGGGCCACCCAGAATTCGGTCAGAACGTAAATGATCCTCTGTGATCTGCGCGCAAAAATTAAACACTTGACAAAATATAACTTGATTAAGAACTTGATTATGCAGTACTTTTTAAATACCACATCTCGTCTGGAGACCTTTTTGTGAAATATTGTGGCTCTAGTCACAAGACCAGTAAAAATAANCTTTTAAATACCACATCTCGTCTGGAGACCTTTTTGTGAAATATTGTGGCTCTAGTCACAAGACCAGTAAAAATAAAATAATTAATTGTGTTCACATACATATAATGCATATTCTGCTACGATTACAGTTAACAAAAGTACAACATGAATGGTAAGCCTAAAAAGACTGGGAAAGACAAAGTGAGACAGAATACATGTTCAAATATTTTTCCTTGCGGAGGCAGTCAGTTAAGACCAATTTTAGTAACTGAAGTAAAAAGTAATGTTGAAGTGGAATCTTCTTTTAAAGTTTTAGATGTTAAGGCCTATCGATTATATATATATATATATATATATATATATATATATATATATATA